>JAODAL010003733.1:0-168162 GCA_025379985.1 Phyllomedusa bahiana
AGCTAACTACAAAAACTTTAAATCTCAATCTAACTAAATTTGGGAAAGGATCACAGCTAATAGTAGATTTTTTCTCTGTGCAAAAAATAGACTAATTTCGCTGACCTTTTTGGCCACAGGAGCCAGGCCTATCCCTATAACGCTGAGAGAAAACAGGCTGAAACGGAAATGCTGTTCTATGAAAAAACAGGTCATGGTTTTTTTCCACCAAATCGCAACCAAACACATCCGTCATGACTCGCCCACATCTCACCCTGCTCTTTTCGTAATCTGTTTTGCTGGCCCCAAAAAAAGGGAAGCGCCAAAAAAGGGCGCGATCTTAATAGATGATGCACAGATTTTAACCTTAATTATCGCAGGGATCTGGAAATTTCGAAACCAAAAAAAACCTTGCCATTTCAACTTTTCGATAAAAAACGCTCAACACTATACTTGAGGCCACCAGTAGAGTTAATTGTTAGAATCTACCAGTGGAGATGATTCTTTGCACACAGCAGTGGAGTCCATTCTTTGGGCACACTAGTGGACTTGACTTTTGAGGGTGCACCAGCAGAATTGATTTTTGTTCCCACCAGTGGAGTTGAGTCCTGGGGTCCATCAGTGGAGTCAATTCTTAGGACCCACCAGAGGGCTTGTTCTAGAAATAGGTGCGGGACCCACTAATGGGATCCAAGCGATATGCCATCAATATCTGAAATGAGACAAGCCCTTTGACAAAAAATGACTGCCAAATTATAACAAATATCTTTCAATTGAGTTTCATCTGTACCTCAGGCAAACTCTTCAGTGAGGTAAAGTGAAATGTTAGATTAGAAAAAGCAAAACTGACCTGTATGATCAGATACTAGTCACGTATGGTGGCTCCTTTTTATTACACTTTGCGAGCCATTTTTGAATACTTTTGTATTAGGGTTTAGCAGGGTAAGTTTTCTGGGGTCGTCCCTATCAAGGCTGGTGCTCCGCTTATGGACACCAAAGGGTTTTAGTAGAGACATTATATCTCCCTGTTACCAAGGATTTATTTTTCCTTTACCTCCACATGAACACAGTTATTTGTGGATACAAATTATTGTATATTCACAATTGGACTATCTGGACCTGTATATGAAGATATACAGTATCTTACAAAATTAAGTACACCTATCACATTTTTGAAAATATTGTATTATTTCTTTTCATGGGGCAGCACTGAAGATATGACGCTTTGTAAAGTAGCCAGTGCACAGCTTGTATAACAGTGTAAATTTGGTGTGCCCTCAAAATAACTCAACACACATCCATCAATATTTAAACCGCTGGCAACATAAGCGAATACACCACTAAGTGAAAATGGACAAATTTTGCCCAACGTGTCAATATTGTGTGTGACCATTATTTTTTTTACCAGAACTCCGTTAAAACTCTTGGGCATGAAAAACACTAGAGCATCACAGGTTGCAGGCACTGGAATCCTCTTCCACTCCTCTATGATAACATCACGGAGCTGGTGGATGTTAGAGACCTTGCGTTACTTCACCTTTCGTTTGAGGATACCCCACAGATGCTCAATAGGGTTTAGGTCTGGAGACATGCTGGAGCCCGCTCTAAACCTCATTGAGCCTCCTTCTTGTCTGGAATCAAGAGGTACCGTAGGAGACCGTTGATGTCTGCCATGTACCATTTATTTTGCACACTTTTTACATCTTAAGCAGCTGTACTTTATTGGTATTATATATTTAACCCTGTTACCGCCGTAGCCAGTCTTGACCTTCCTGACAGAGCCCCGTTTTTAAAATCTGACATTTGTTACTTTATATGCAATAACTGTTTTCTTGTTACAGATTGGACGATATGTATGAAAGGATTTTTCCCACTTTTCTGGTGTAAAATGTGCCAAAGGTGAGAGGTTTGCCTAAATGGCCAATGTTTTGTGCATTATGTGCCAGACTCAACACTTTGTTATGCCCTAAACATGTGGCGGCGTTCTGGGGGCGTCGCACCACACTCTTAATATTAGACACATCTATGAATGTGGTACGGCAAAACTAGGCGCATTACTGCTTGGACAGGCAGACCTATTTCAGTATGGTCTGTCTGAGCCTGAGGAGTTGTAATGGAACTAGATTTGGCATTAGGGCAAAAAATGTCCCTTATTTCTCAACTTATACTATTAAAAATAATGAAAGAAACCTATAAAAAATTATCAAAGCATATAAAATTAAATTATATAAATTTCATGATAAATTATATAATCTAAAATGAATATAAAATAATATAATCTAAAATGAATATAAAATTATATAATTTCCAAAAATAAAAAAATTTATCTCCTAAAAATGTCCTTTTAGTTTAAATATAATCTAAAATGAATTTAAAATAAATTTAATTTTAAATTTTAAATTAAAACCAATACGAAATTCTACCAAAAAA
The DNA here is from genome assembly GCA_025379985.1 of Phyllomedusa bahiana. NCBI lineage: Eukaryota > Metazoa > Chordata > Amphibia > Anura > Hylidae > Phyllomedusa > Phyllomedusa bahiana. The sequence goes on from JAODAL010003733.1 coordinate 2,410, forward strand.
CCCTTTCTAAATTGTGAATTTTTTTGGAGTTAGCGAAGTTTTAAAACAGGGGATTGCAAACAAAATCAAAGCAGGCTGGAAATAAAATAAAAGGGGGTTAAAAAATATCTTTCAGTAAATTTAGAGCCCAAAGGTAGTAATCCTGCGTGTTGCACCATAAGTCTCAGCGAGACCTGTGGTGTGCCGACCATTACTGTATGTGAAATGCATATTAAAGTTTCGTAATGCACCAAACACACAGGTAAAGCGCGTCAAACCCTTTAACCCCTTTTTAAAAAGGGGCACAAAAAAAATTTTTAAATAGTTTCAAAACGCATTACACACTGATAAATAGACTGGAATTTCACTTTGCCCAATGGCTTCCCAACATGTCTCCATTGCGCATTAAGTTAAAAAAAAAAGGGGGGTCCAAACAATTCTTTGTGTTTTTTTGTAAAAAAATCAAAATCCGTGAAAATTTAAAAAAAAATTGTCACTTTCATGCTGAAATTTTTTTTCTCCGTGTGAAACAGATATTATCCCCCATAAAATTTTACATAACTGCAATTCCCAAATTTTTTCTGCTATAGGTTGGCTTTAATTTTAAAATGTCTTTTTTTTTTTTTGTATAAAATTTTTGGGGGGTCTTAAAAATTTTTGGAAAGCAATTTTTCCCACTTTTTTAAATTTTTTTTTACGAACCATGTATTTTCTGAGGGGAGTTTGTGAGACTGTATGTTAAATAACATTAAAAAGGACACTTAACTAAGAAACTACACTCCATTAAGTTTTCAAAACAGCATTTAGGAAGTTTATTTACTCCTTAGATTTTTCCAACGGGAATTAAAAACAAAATGAAAAAATGACATTTTTTTTAAAAAAAATTTTTTTTTAAAAATTTTCCCAAATTTTTGTTTTTTTGTTTTTTGGGAAACACAATAAAAATGTTTACCAGTATTTTTTAAAGGCGATTATTATCGACAAATTTGAAATCGGAAATGTTTTTTTGTTGAACAAAAATTTTTAAAGATCATGCGAAAAATTTAGGTTAAAATCGTGAAACCCATCATTAAGAATGGAAATCCCTAAAGAAGCTTTTTATTTTATCTATCATACATGAAAAAACTTGAAAACTCCCCCGGTTTTCAAAATTTGATCAAAAGATTTTTTAATTTGCCCCCCGATTTTTAAACGTGATCCAAATCGGGGGCGGGTCCTTCCTATTTTAAAATCCAAATCTCAATCGAGCCAATAAAGGCCTTTCCCCTGGGTAAAACCGCCCACCCCCTTTAAATTCAGAAGAAAAAAAATAAAAAAACACCCAACCGAAAAAGGCGCCCTTCTTATGACACCTGTGAGAGTGGGGGGGACAAAAAACACAAAATGGAAGCCCCCCTTCCCCCTTTCCATCTATTTAAAAATCAAGTACACCAAGTAAAACGTTTTTTTCTGCACACAAAAACATTTCTGAAAAAACTTTATGCAAACCGGGGGGTGCCAGGGGAAAGGGCCCTGCGGCAAACATTTGAAATTAAAACTTTGGAAACGAACCCCAGCCGCCGGCCAGGGGGGCCAAACTTTTTCTGCAAAAAGGGCAATGCACTGGGGGAAACCCCTAAAGAACCCATTTATGCTATCATCATACTGAAAAAACTTTGTGCGTACATGAATAATTACATGGGGTCCCCGCACCCTCCGGGCACCCAGTTTGCATACTTTTTTTTCCAGAAATGTTTTTTTTTTGTGCAAAAACATACTTTTATATTTGGGTGTAAAATTGATTTTAACCTAGAGGGAAAGGGAAGGGGGTTTTTAAATTTTTGTTGTTTCTGTCCCCCCCCCCACTCTCACGGGGCTGCCCATAAAAAGGGGCAGTTTTGCGGGTTGCGGTTTTTTTTTTTTTTTTTTTTCTCTCTGAATAATGGGGGTGGGGTTTGCCCCCAGCGGGGGGGCCTGAGGGCTCGATTGAGGGGGTAAAAAAAAAGGAATGGGACTGCCCGATTTGAGATCACGTTGAAAGTCGGGGCACAAAACTCTTTTGATAAAAAATATGTGAACCGAGATCTAAAAGTTTTTTAGAAGGGTTTAATGCATAAAGCTTTTTTTGGGGATTTCCACGTAGTGTTTTGGGGCCCTTTTTGCAGAAATGTGCCGCTGGGGGCGGTTTTGTGTGCGTACAGTTTTAAAACATGTGTGCCGCAGCCCTGCCAGGCACCCGGTTTTTGCATACTTTTTTTCAAAAAATGTTTTTGTGGCAAAAACATACGTTATATTTTGGTTAAAATTGATTTTAACCTAAAGGAAAAGGAAGGGGGGGCTTCCATTTTGTTTTTCCCTTCCCCCCCCACTTTTTTCACAGGCTGTCATAAAAGGGCACCCTTTCCCGGGTTTTGGGTGTTTTTTTTTTTTTTCTCTCTGAAAAGGGAGGTCTTTTTACCCACGGGGGGCCTGGTTTGGCTCGATTGAGAGGTAAAGATAGGATGGGGAACCCCCGTTTTTGAGACCCACTTTTAAAAAGTCGGGGCGGGTTTAAAAAAAAACATCTTTTAAACAAAATATTTTGAACCGAGAGTCCCCCCAAAGGGTTTATTTCTAATTAAAAACGCGCCTTTTTGGGCGTTTCCTGTCTTTTTGGTTTGGCCAAAATAAAGGCTTCCAGAACAAGAGCAGGGTGAGATGTTTTGGGCGACTTTCATGACTGGGATGTGTAGGGTTTTGCGATTGGCCCGGAAAAATCACATGACCTCGTTTTAACCCAAAAAACAGCCCTTTTCCCGTTCACCTCAATGTCCCCCCTTCAGCGTCTCATAGCCCGTAAAGGGCGTGCGCTCGCTTTTGTCCAAAAAGGGTCAAGGGAAATTAAAAAAAATTTCTTCCCCAGGAGAAAGCTGCTAACTGGGTTTGCTGTTGGGCTTTAAAAACTTTTGTTTGAAAGGAATTGGGAAAATTTTATTTTATTTGGGAAGAATTTTAAAGGAGCATCTACCGCTGGGAAATTCCCCGGGGGGGCAGGGGGGGCCCCCGCGGGCGAAAACAGGCAAGCTCTATCTAAAACCGGATAAAGGGCACCAAGACTTTTTGTAAAACATTTGCACTGCAATAGCTTTATTATTTAAAAGTTTTCTATTGAAAAATTTCCGGGAATTTTTGGGGACCCTTAAATTTTATTAGGGATACACATCCTTTTTTTAGTAACTGCAGGTCCTTTTGTTAGGTTCAAAAAATCCACTTTTTAAATTAAACAGTAAACATTTTTAGACAGGTGTTCATTTTTTAAATTTTTCCCCTTCCAAACCCCTTTTTTGGGGATTTTCCACCTTTCAGTTAAAAATTTTTAAAAACCAGCAATTTTGGGAGTCACACAGGTTGATAGGTGCCAAAAAATTAACCCTTTTTTTATCCGAATACATTACAGATAAAAGTGTTTTTTTTTTTCACTTTTTTCCCAGGTCCAGATTTTTTGATTAAAAGCCAAACCTTTTTCGTTAAATTTTGAATTTCCCGGGAAAATTTTGTTTGTTAAACCCCAGGTGAAAATTTATAGGTGCCAAAAAAAAAACCTTTTATTATCCGGAAAAACTTACAGATTCCCTGTTTTTTCCTTTTTGGGGGCCTAAAAACTTTTTTCATTTAGGGACCTTGCACGTTAAATGTAATAGTGCAAAATTTTTTTAGTCCCACAGGTTAAATTTAAAGGTGCCCAAAAAAACCCCTTGGGGATTATCCGAATAAAATTTTCAGATAAGTATTTTTTCACTTTTGGGCAGGGGGCCCCTTTGTTGATAAACCCACCCTTTTCAGTGAAATTTGAATACAGAAAAAATTTTTAAAATCACCACAAGGGGAATTAAAAGGGGCCAAAAAAAAACCTTTTATTATCCGGGAAAACATTTCAGATACGTGTTTTTTTTTTACTTTTGGGGCAGGGCCCGCTTTTTTTGATAGATTTTAAATTTGCATTTTAAATTTTGAATCCACAATTTTTTTTTGGGGAAAATTTTAGGGGTTTTGAAATAAACTGTGATGTTGCCCCTCTTTTAAAAAAGAGACTTTCCAAAAATCTTCCATACCCTTTAAAAATTGTTTATTTCTGAACATGGAAACGAAATTCAGGTGGTAAGCGACAAAGAGGGGGTGGACAAGGGAGGTAGGGGGTACACAGGAAAGGGGGGGCCCTTCCAGTGCTGGCGACAACAAAAGCAATTTTTCCAGCGGATTGGCCGTTGCAGGGCCGTCAGGCCTGCATCGCTGGGTCAGGGGCCCTGTTTAAAACCTTTAATAACAACAGCCCCCGCCAATTTTTCCTTCAGGGTTAAAAGCAACCTGCATCCAAACACAAAAATTTTCCCTGTTTTGAAATTTTTGGGGGCATTTTGGGTGTGAAATCAGCTAGACTACAGGCCTTTTTGTAAAAAATGTGGTTTTTTAAAAAGACATTTGTTCTTCACAAATTTTCAAGAGTGGCTCAAGGGTGATGGTGCTGTCAGAAACAGGAATAGGAAAACAAATGTTAATGGGCACCCTATTGCAAAAAATTTCTTGTTTTTTCAAGATCTTTAAAAATAGCTACAATCCCGAAATTTAGACCCAAACCCCTTTAAAAACAATTTTAAAAAAAAGAAACAAAGACAGGTGGGATTCCATCCTATTTAAAAAAGTGTTTTTTTAGAATTAAAAAATACTAAAAAACTGGGATGTACAAAATAGCGGGGAAAAAAATTCCTCTGAATTGTACAAGGAGGTACAGGAAAACTTGACGAGATGTATTTTATTCAGAGGACATGGAGTATGGAGCACGGACAGAGAACAAAGAACAGAGACAATTTCCTCCAGCACGTTGAGTAAAATGAGAAAAAGAATGCCAAGAAAAAGGGCACCTGGGTGGAACAGGAGCGTTAACCACCAGTATTTCCAAGTGAAGCTCAATTGGTCCGCACTCATATGGAGGGGCAAGCGCTACCGAGGACAGGGACAGTATATGTCCAGTGAAACTAAAATGGTGGTTGAAAGACTCCTTTTTCCGGCACTTTTTAATCTTGGATCATGCAGGTTTGGGGCTCATGCTGTGGCCCAGGACAGGTATAGTCAATGTCCAGTGAAACTAAAATGGTGGTTGAAAGACTCCTTTTCCCAGCACTTTTTAATCTGGGGGTCAGACAGGTTTAATGGTCATACTGCGGTACAGGACAGATATAGTCAATGTCCAGTTCAACTAAAATGGTGGTTGAAAGACTCCTTTTTCCGGCACTTTTTAAATCTGGGGGTCATGCAGGTTTGGGGCTCATGCTGCGTTCCAGGACAGGGATATTCAATGTCCAGTTCAAGTAACATGATGGTTCAAATCATACTGCCTTCTGGCACTTTTTAATTTGTGGGTTATGCAGGTTTAAGGCTCATGCTGTGGTGCAAGACAGGGATAGTGAATGGTGTGTGAGTTTTTTTCTGTGGCTTTTATAACCTAAGGGTGTTGCCTAAGATGTAGCACGTATCCATTTGACTGTTGTGGATGTTTATTCCAGCTTCTCCAGCCCTGTTTGGATGCAAGAATGGGGTGTTGTTGCTCTCCCATAGACTTTAATGGTCATCAATCATAATCTACTATCGACTATCTTGTCGATGATGGCCGACTATCGACCATCGACCGATGTCGATGGCCATCGTAATCGCTCAACACTAGTTACCAGGAAAAAAAAATATTTTATTGATTCCCAAGATTCTGCTGTTTTCATAGATATCCTATATGTGGCCCTATTGCACTATTTGGCTCAACCTCAAGCCTCAGATTATGAGGAGCACCTACTGGACTTTGGGGTTTCATTTTCTGAAGGTCATATTTTAGGCACCATTACAAGTTTGTGGACACTCTAAGGTGCTAAAACTTAATAAACACCCCTAAAAAGACTGTATCTGGGAAACTACACCCCTACAAAAATATAACCAGAAATGTAGTGAGTATATTGACCCTAAAAGTGTTTCACAAATGTATTTACTGTCAGGCTGTGAAAGAAAAAATATATTTTTTTCCAATAAAATGCAGTTTTAGCTGGAAATGTTTAATTTTTACAATGGATCCTGGAACAAGGGCACCACAAAATTTGAGCGTAACCTGCTCTTTGGATGCATGGCAGAGTATACAAGGAAGGGAGTTCTATTGGAACGCAGATTTTGGATGCAAAGTCCCCAAAGTACCAGAACAGGTGAAACCTTCCAGAAGTCACCCCATTTTGGATTCAATACCCCTCATGGATCTCATCTAGGGGTGTATTGTGCATTTTAGCATTTTGGACCACAGGTGGTTCAAGATTTATATATCATTGGCCTGTTAAAATGGGAAAAAATGCAGTTCCTTCATTGTTTCTTGGACTTTATTTATACAGTGTTAACATGATAACTTTACTATGTGTGGTTTTTTTTGTGTTTTATAGTGTTTACACAGTAGAAATGTGTTTGTAAAAAATTGCAGTTTTATGTGGTCACAGTCTGAAAGCCATAACTATTTTATTTTTCTATAAATGGGGCTGATTAAAGGGGTTTTGCCACAAAGTAAAATTGACGTGGGAAGCTTGCAAATGAAATAACAACATTTTCACCATTCATTATTATTAAAAATTCTGCATGGTTTTTGTTTTAGCTGCTCCTTTAGTGACCCATTGTTTACAGCTCATCTCCAGGGGATACGACCAGGGCTGAGAGCTCCTCAGTCCCGGTCGCACATGCTCAGACATCACCTCTCCTCTCAGACAGCTACTGAGTGTTCAAACCCCAGGTGCTGTCATTCTACTCCTGTACTCTGTGCTCCTTAGTAATGAGTCAAACAGTGCAAATAAATAAAAAAACAAACCTCAAGGAGGTTTGTTCATTGAGAAAGAGAGAAAAAAAAACACAGGTTTGGTTCCTGCAGGGCTTTGATCCTAGGCCCCTGGTGCCTGGAGGCAACAACTTTACCTCTCAGCTATTCACAATGCTTTACATAAACATACCTTTCTTTGACTACAGAGAGGAAAGGTCTGGTGATGTCATCCTGTTGGGTCACATGATATGCAATTCAAACAAATCACACACGCCCCTTTCTGAGCGTACAGAGCTGAAGAGCTGGATGCAGGAGGGATGAAATGAGATTGTGGCAAAACCCCTTTAAGGGCTTGCTTTTTGCAGGATGAGTCAGTGTTTTTACTGGTATCATGATGCGGTTCATATGATGTTTGGATTGCTTTTTATCAATGATTTTGGAACACGGGATGAATAAAATGCAGCTATCATGGTAGTTTTTTATTTTTATTTTTTACAGTGGCCACTGTGCGGTATAAGTGACATACTAGCCTTACTCAGCAGGTCGATATAATTATAGTGATACCCAATACATATTGTGTAGGGGCTCATTTTGTGTGGAATGAGTATATCTATTTATTACTGCCAATTTTTTGTGGGAAATGACTTTTTGATTGCCTTTAAATCCACTTTTTTGGGAGTCAGGATGAAGAAAATACTGTAAAAAATGAAAATATAAAAACACGACTAGGATTAAAGTGTTTATTGTGAATTTTATGTAGCTTTTCTGATAACCACAACTTTCTTATTGTTCCGTACACAGACCTGTGTAAGGGCTTTTTTTGTGTGGGATGAAGTTTCATTTTCATTGGTACCAGTTTGCTGTTTATATGACTTTTTGATTCCTTTTTATTTCATTTTATGTGCTGCGGGATGGAGGAAAATGTCACTTTTTTATACCATTTATTATGTGGATTAGATAACATGGCACATTGATAGGGGAGGTCATTAAGCATGGGACAATAACAAATATTTATACTTTATATTTTAACTTTTTTGGGACGATTAGAGTCTGTAAAGAGAAAAGGGCGGCACATGAGTTTTTTTTTTTTCGTGTTTTTTTTTAACTTTATAACATATGGGACTTAAATCAGTGATATTTAGATCACTTTATGAATCTATATCCAACAGTCTTAGACCATCGCAAGCAGAGCAAGTCCAAATATATAGACTTCTTAGTTTATTTCATCCTTTTAAAAACATAGACTGACACGTGACCTGGAATAAGAATCTGCAGCCGAAACGAGTTGCTTGTTCGTTTGTATGGCTTCTCAGTTGCACGTGTCAATATATGTTTCTTAAAAGGGTTTGCATTTGTGCAGTCTCCCCATGCATTATACTGTGGCTTTTCTACATGCTGGTGTGAACAGGTATTAAGTTAATGTGCAGTTTTTTATAATCTAATTGTTCCCCTAGTGGATGGGTGTGTGAGCTGCTGCTCAGCAATTACCTGCACCTGTTAATTTTTCTCAGGTAGCACAAAGGCCAGAGATGCCTGCTACTGGGTTCAGTCTAGTCCAGCCATTGAACTGTGAACATGGCCCAAAAAATTGTTGTGTTTTTTGAGTAAATAATGTACCATTTTTTGTATGTGTTTCCTTAAAAGGATGAAATAAACTAATATTTTTTTATAACTGGACTTGCTCTGCTCACTATGGTCTAAGAGTGCTGGATATCGATTCATATGTTGATCATGTTTGGATGGAGGGAGCTGCCTTAGATCCTTGCCACTTAATTTGGATGCACACCCGAGTTCAGAGATTCACTGGGAGCTGATTGTCTCCGGCTGTTCTAGGTAGATCGCTATTACAATACATAGCTGTACTGCTATGCATTGTAAACTGTCACTCACGATGACCGGCTGCCCATTGGGCATCACAGGCAACCTGAAAGCCTTTGTTTGGCTTCAGGGTTGCTAGGGAGAGCCTTGGAATCCTGCAATCACATTGCAGAGGGGCTGATGCATACAGAGGGATCTCCCTTCCTTCTTCTTCCTCTTAGCTGCCATGATCATGATTGTCTATGGCACCTCCAGTCATGGCCAAAGTTGCAGGGTTCACTTAATCGTGTTGCTATAAATATACGTCAATATGACATACATACAACCATGACATATATTTATATGACATTTCATGAAGGGTATAATACCTTTTTCTGAAATTTATGCTACACATATTTTGTGCAGCCTATTTTGCGTCCACTTACTTGACTGGATCTAAACATTAGAGGGCAGATCATTCCTAATTACACTATTATATGTATGCATATTTGGAACATTTTTTTGTCCCGTATCCTCACTGTCTTCTTTTCTGGTGAATTTAGTTTTTTATTTTCTCTTTAAATGAAATATGAATGTCACATCAGAGGAGGTGCAGTGGGCCCTGACTGCCACCCAGCCCACTGTCCCTGCCTACTTAACATGCTGCCCTAAATGGCAGACCCCAACTGGACGACAGTCCCTACTCTCCTACGTGCAGGGCCGTCAGGGAAACGCGAAGTCAGCAGTCCGGGTCGATAACTGTAAGGGTACGCCAAAGCCACAAATCGGAAAACAAAGAGAATAACGTAAGCCAAGCCAAGGGACAAAACCAGGGGGTAACGCGGTACAGAATCAGAGGACGAGAGCGAGGTCAGGAAGCAAGCCAAAGTCAAGGTAACCAAGTAAACAAGCAAACAGGGAAACAGGAAAAGCGCCAAGGGGAACCTGTCACAGGCAAAGATGAAGCAAACTGAGCCGGACTCCTCTATTGCCTAAGCGACACACCTTCTGAGCTGATTTGAAGCCGAGCTGTCAATCCTATCAGCCAGGCTTCTCCCTGGGCGTGTCACCCGACTGGAGGGATTAACCCCTGTAGCACCTTGCTCCTCCACAGCAACAACGTGTGCCGTGACGGTACCCCCCCCCCTTTTAGGAGGGGCCACTGGATGCTTTCCTGGTCCGGGTGGGAGTTGTGGAATTCCCTGATCAGAGATTCGGCATGAACAAATCTGGCCGGAACCCACGATCTCTCCTCCAGACCATAACCCTTCCAGTGAACCAGGTATTGCAGGGATCTCTGCACTCTACGGGAGTCCAAGATATGAGTGACCTCGTATTCCATTTCACCCTCAACGTTTACAGGAGGAGGGGGCTTGGAAGGCGAAGTCATAGCCAGTATGTACCTCTTTAATAATGACTGAAGAAAGAAAGACTTTCCAAATCTCTTCCATACCTTCTCAAATTTTTATCTTTCTGAACATGGAGTGAAATTCAGGTGGTAAGCGAGCAAAGAGGGGGGTAGGACATGGACGTAGAGGTACGAGAGAAGGTGCTCCCTTCAGTGATGGCGACCAACACGCATGCCAGCGGAGCGTCAAGTTGCAGGACGCTCAGCTGTCATCGCTGGGTCAGGGACCTGTGTAATCTCAGTACTAGATAAGCGTCGCCCCTATCTGTTCTTCAGAGGTTAATGAAACCTGAATCCAGTGCTGTCTTCCTCCTAGTCCTACCAGTCACAGGCCACAAAGTCGTCATCAGACATCATCAACGCATACCGTCCAACATGACAGCGAAGGCAGCCCACACATGTCCAACTCGTGTACCACACCACTGTGCGATAATTCCATTTTCTGATAAAGATCCCTCTTGATGACATAATGGCGTGTTGCGTGTGTCACGAAGCGCATCTACACCGTTAAATGATCCAAAGCGAGCAGCCAAACCCCGAGGATGTATCTTCTGTCCTGCTCTGAACGACCACCAGTTACTGTTGCCATCAGTGGAGGAGAAAGGATGCCCGGTCCAATCGGCAAAATCCGGGCGGTCACAGGCAAAACGCCTTGCAGTGCCCCTTGCTTGTAGGCCAGCAGCTTTCTGGATGCACGAAAGTCAGGACAATCCAAGTCAACCTGTGTTGATGATGATTATGGTGATGACGACATTGCGGATCCTTCGTGGTCTTTTCGCCACGAATTTGCTTGCGAGCGCTTCATCAACTAGGTACGACGGTGGAAGATGATGGGGTCAGTGTCAATAAGGTAACGCCTCAAAAAGGGACGAGGGCAGGTCGCTCAAGAAGCCCCACTGGTCAGCGGAAAACCCTCCACTCCTCATTATCGTCGTCCTAATAGGTCCAGGACCTCTCAAGCCTGGGCCTTCTTTGAGCAAGCCTCTGATTCACCCAGCGATGTCCATATGCCGCCTTTGCTCCATCATACGCATTAAGATAGGAGGCAAAGAAATCTTAGGTGTTTAACACCAATCACTTGTCTAGTCATAATGCAGCGAATGCATGAGTACTGAAATGGAACCTGATAACCACATTGGCCAAAATAACGGCCAGACCGACCCCGGGCCTCCAACCACTGTAACACCTCTATCTCCGACTCCTCCTACTCGCCACCACCAAGGTTCCATCAGCTGCACATGTCTCTCAGAGTCATGATCAGGGATCTAAGCTTCAGCTTCTCGCATCCACCGTCGCCCGGGTATCACCAGCACACAACAGAGACACATTCTACCCACTTCTCCCTTCCCGGAGTTTTGACGGTCCTGCATGCCGTAACAGCGCGCCAGTCTAGCAGCCAGCCTTCTGTATTCCAGCGTTTGGAAGCAGAAGATAAACACTTAAACCCAAAACCCATCCAAAGCCATAAGCACTGAATTGTCAGCATTGCCAGGCATAATCGCATTGGAACATGTTGACTTTTCCGTTGGTGGACACACAGATGGCGATTCCGTGCCAACGTCATGTCCATGCTGCCCCAATACCAGATGCAGAGGGCAGGCATCTTCTTTGCCAGGAAAAAGCCGTCCTGCCCTGGCCCCAGCACGGTGTCACATCTAAAATTTTTCAAGAGCGATTGTCTGAATCTGTCGTCCGGGGAAAAAGTCCATTCTCACCCCAACCGACACATGGATACGTAAGCACGGCCAAGGCTGCTATATCCTCTGTGACTAACGCCCACTGGTTGTGAGCTGGGTGATGTTTCTGGTCGTGACGGGTGGCTTCTCAGGTCGACGCACGCTCTTCAAAAACGCAGGGATGGTGCAGGGCTTCTTTCCCCCAAGGTCCTCTGGTGGCATCACGGGACCCTGAGAAACCTGGCGTGTTGAAATTAACCTGTCTTGGAGACCATTCCACACAAACAGGTCAGGAGCTGTAGGACGGCTCATCCGCATCCGAGGACGATAGCGGCTGGCTGGGTGACAGAACCTTGTTCCAGAGCAAGGTACGTGTGCGATAACGGGGCGAAAATTGCTTGGCCGCCCTTCAAGATCGGTACGGCATGGAGCACATCCCTTGCATGGCAATGTCATGAACCTCGTCATCCAGGAAATTTCTGAAGCGGCTTACACCGTGTCTGGACTGCCTGCTGAAGTAGGATCGGGGTCTGAAGTTAGCACTTGCCTCGCCGCTTCGCACCCTGCTGTGTCCCGTCTGGCTGCGTTGATAGCACGTGAGCTCGGCCTCCCGTCAACCGTATCATTGTTGAACGCTACGGCACACGGCTGGAATTCCACACACACATGCTCCAGCCGATTGTCCGGGGAGCAGCGCAATGCCATTACGCAGTTATGAAGTGACACATGGCCTGACAAGCAGCCGGGTGCAGACCTCGGGGTGTGAGCACTGAGAGTGGAGGCAGGTGAAAGAGCTTCTGCACCATCCTTGCCAGTTTGAAGAAGCCACAAAAATGGTCAGTGCAGGGGACGATGCCCTTCGTCAGCCATGCACCATATGTGGTGATCTTAGTTCTGTAACGATCGTTGGTCACTCTGAAACTTCATGGGGCACGCCAGCGATGGAGGAGGATGACGGACACTAGATGCGGACACGGAGCATTATCTCAGTCGGGAATCCACAAGGCTGACTGTTTTTCAATTTTCTCGGTATCTATTTGGCAGTGCGTTCGGGGTCAGCGACTAGTGCAAGGCGGCCGCATCAGTCTCAGGACTGCATCATCTGAGGCTAGTCAGGCCTGTTGTTGAAGTGTGATGGAGGCAAGCGGAGGAGCCCCACCGCAGGAGAACTGAGTATCCCTAGACCACCGACGTTCCGACGTCCATGCTTCGGATAAAGTGGTTTCACGGACCACATTTCGAGGCCGTGAGGATGGCGTTGAGGCCATAGAAGACATAGTTTGACTCAGTGCCCCCACGCACACCCAGGGGCTTCGGGAATTCAAGGACTCCATCTACTCTCATGAGTGCATTGGATGCTCCTTTCAACTCCAAACAATGTTCCAAGCATTAAGGCCATCAAAATATGAACAACAGTTACTAGGTGTCGGCCACACCTCATGGATCCATGGTACAAAACAAAAACTCCAGCACTTCCTTCCACCCCACCCCATATTATGAGAAGTATCACATATATGCTGGAAATGGCTGACCCTTCGCTGATTTGATTCAACTGGAGACATCTGTTGCGTCTTGGCTTTCAACGTTCCCCAAATGTCACGGTGGAACAATCTATCTCACAGCGACGTTGACAGCAGTAGATGTCGCCAAGTAAGCCAGTAGTAGGCAGCCCAGCGAAACGCAAGGCAAGGGGCAGATGCCTAATGGGTGACCCCTACCTGGCAATCTTTATTAACCTACCTCTCACACCGCATGCAATGCAAGGGCCAAACATACACATTAACACACTCAAGATAAGACCTGCCTTTATGTATCAGGAGTGTACGATTTTTGCAGTCCTCCAAACACCGATGGTTTTGTATGTGTTCCTGACACCGCATAGACTTCTGGGTAATCGCCACAAATTGGAAGAAAGGACCAGAGCTCGTTGCACGCCTTAGACCGGTGTTGTCCTGCACTGCAGCCTGCGTCATTATCTGAGCAGGACCTTCAAAGCCACAGCTGGTGGGTGTCATTACAGACAAAAGGCAATCGGGCTTTCCACAGATTAAATGTGGATCGTTTGACTTTCATCAAAGTTTGAATCAAGGGCTTGGATATCTGATGATGTTGTGGCACCATTTGCCGGAGGTCTCCCGATTAGTCTGGCCGGTCATAATTCACATTCCTCTTCAACTGAATATGGTCCATCTTGAAAACTTTTTTTTTAATTGATCTTTTCTTACTGCAATTTTTATTCTCACGTTCTCAACAGTTCATTTTTTGCTGGTTTTGCTGTGAGGTGACTGTAAAAGACACCAAGGTTTCATGACAAAACCAATAATTCCCATTTACTATTTCTTCATCTTTAGGTATTTTTCGCTTTGTCATAGTTTGCGGGTCATGTTGCCTCACAATTTTTTAACAGCTGGACTGAGAGTCATATTTAATAATTTTTGGGGTTATGTTGCTGTGAGATACAGCAATTTATCTGTCGGTCCTCTTGGAACAGAAATGGAGGACTTCTAAGTGGCATTTACTCACTCACAATTTTTAACAGTTGCTGAGAAGTCTATTTATAATTTTTTGGGGTCTGTTGCTGTGAGATACTGCACATATAATCAGATGGTCTTTGGACCAGAAAACTCGGGGATTCTAAACGTCGGCATTTCTCCCTCACATTTTAAAACAGCTGGCTGAGAAGTAATTTTTATTTTGTAATTTTTATGGGTCATGCTGCTTTGAAAGCAAGCTAGACTAAAGGTCCTATTCTAAAAATTTTGTTGCCTAATAGACATTTTGTTCTTCACAATTGTCAAACAGTTGGCCCATAATAGGGTCATGTTTGAATTTTTGGGGGCCATTTTTGCTGATGACCATGCAGCTATACTACAGGTCCTATCTAATAAAAAAACAATTGTTGTTTCTAACCTGAAGTATTGTTCTTAACCAAGTTGTCAAATAATGATGGCCTCATGGGTCCTTGTTTTGAAATTTTGGGGACTATTTGCTAGTGAATTTTACAGCTAGACTCAGGTCCTATTGTAAATAAACTGTGGTTCTCTAACAGACATTTGTTCTTCTCCAATTGTCAAAGAGTGGCTCAAGGGTGATGGTAGCTGTCAGAAAACAGGAAATAGGTAGGACACTGTTAATGGACACTTATTGCGAAATGACTACTGTTATTAGCTAGATTCTTTAAATACATAGTCTAGTCAATCCTGTATTGAGACAACCATTTTATACAATTAATTGGTAAAAGAGATAACGAAAAGACATGGTGGGACTCCAGCACTATTTTTTAATGTGTTAATTCCTACAGAATTAAACTATATAAAAAAAAATTGCATTAGTACATAAATAGCTGGTACCAAAAAATTCCTATGGAATTGTACAAGGGAGGTTAAGGAAAACTTGACCAGAGGTAGGTATCACGAGAGACATGGAGTATTGGAGCACGGACAGAGAACAAAGGTACAGACACAATTTCCTCAGCACGTTGAGTAGAAATGAGCAAAAAAGAATGGCCAAGAAAAAGGGCACCTGGGTGGAAACAGTGCAGCAGTTAAAAAAATAAAAAAAAACAAAACAAATGTACACTGCAAATAATAATCCCATTGTTAAAAATAAACTTTCTACATAGACTTGCTAAAATATCTAATATCTTAAACCCTATATGTCTACCAATAACACTACCTAGGATGACCTACAGTCCATTACTGTGCCTGTCCGTCGTGGAGTAATCAGCACCCAGATAAAGAGCCAGTGGAAGAGGCTACGCCTTTAATGACCAGGCAATGTCTCTAGCTTGCAGTGTATAAAACTCCTTTATATCCCCAGCCCTTATCTCACAAGACGCGTTTCCCCCCGTATCTCGCCTTCTCTAAGGTGTCATCAGGGGATTCTAACAATTCGCTGTGGATAAAAGACATATCGCCTTTACAATACGCATAATACTAACAAAGCAAATGTTCCTTACCAATATCCAAGGATTGGATAGGATTCGATACTTAGACTTAAGTGCCTGCCCGGGCTCACTAACGACGTTGAGCCACGCCCAGCTCCTTCCTAGCAACAATGCTGGTCACCCAAGAATATGAGGGATTACAAGAGTACGGATTGTCTTATGTCTCCCTTTTTTTGTATTTAATGACACCCGCAACTGGATTTAATAATTCTACTGATCCCAGTGTTTGCCACATAGATGGTAATGATTTTATGCCCCGTTATCAAGGTTACCAATTAGTATGTATATGATTTCAATGATCATGGTTATCCGGACGTTCCAGGAATCCATTCAGCCTGCGCCATGTCCGAGAAACGTGAAACATGCCATGACACCTCACTTTAGGTCCTGCTACAGCCGAAGAATTCGACACTGGAATAGTGCACGAAAGCACGGCACTAATCCACCCACGGGCGACTCAGGCGTTCCCAGATATGTACACATACCTGCGATTGGCAAGGTAGACTCAGTTGCCGTTTACTGACCAAATCTCCCAGGAATACATCAAGCACGCAATAAATTCTGATTAATCACCAGTTTACCTTAGAGCATATCTGAAAATGCACACTCAAACCACAAACTGCAAATACTCGACCTAAGCAGCCATACAACGTCTCAAAAGGGGCTTGGACAACATTTTCCACAATATTAATTGACCGCCAACTTCATCTGCCATGATGTTAATTGTGATTACTAAAAAGACTTATGTGGAGGATCAATCTCGTTGAATGATCATTCACCCGAGCATAATACATTGCATTCCCTTGGCTTTGGTAACGGGCTTAAAGCGGAGCCCATAAACAAAACGACATACGGTACTAACAATTATTACCATCTGTCCTACAGTTGATCATAAGTTATCAATCTGTAGGCTCAATCACATTGAATCACTCAATATCTGATTAATTTAAGATTGATTTGATACACTATTCATTGGTCAAGCTTGACAGAATCAATAGTGGTCACATCTGTGATGACGTGCCTTGCGGAACAAAACAAGCAAATCCGCTGAACCAGCTACAGAGACAGAGTCTATTCAAATATAAAGCAAACAACCAAATCGGAAAAGTCTAATTTAGGCCCTGTGAGCCCTTCTCGAACAGACATCCACTAAGGATAATTATCAATTGGGCCTCCGATACTAACACAGGAACTTTCGTCTAATAACCATTTCCTCTGCCCTCTTGGGGATGCGTCTTAACAATTCTAAAACCTAAAAAGCCGCAGGTCGATCTTCTCCAATTCACCAATAATGATGTTCACCACACATGTACGAGCATACTGGTGTGTCTCTTTTTTCTTCGTCACTGTCCACACAAGTTGTTCGCACAACCCTGATTTTTAATTGTTTCTCCTTGTTTTTCACACCAACTATAATTGAGTGGGCTCACGGGGCATATACACTCATCTAAATTAGCATTACTGTCCTACACTTGGCCTCATTAATCCTGGATATAGAAATTGCTTGTCCTTTTCGACCGGCAATTCGTTATATGGATTTGGTTTGCTTGACAATATGGGAGGCTACAATTTTCCCGACCACATTTAAACAATGACCACTCAGGTTTTCCCCCTTTAACTACATTCCAAGGTCGCCATTCACGTCACCAACCGAGGGTTTTGCGTGTCCTTAGTGGACTATGACAGTCTGTCATTTTGATGGACTCTACACTTACAGATACGTTACTAGAGGGGGTCTGGAGGAAGTATATCATTACTAGTTCCTGGTCATAACATCAAAATACCCCAATATTTTCTTGTCAGAGTTATTGCGATTACTTCTAAATTTTCGATCCTTCAAAAGGTTGCCAAATATACTGCTGCTCCATTGGTCATCTTTATTACCATGGGAGCTTGCAATGTCAATAGAAGCTTGTCCTAATTTTGTATTTCGATTGCATGACTAAAGGCTGTTTCCAGGATACTCTCTATTGCTTGGATATCCATCGATTCCAGAGAAATATCTACTCTCTAAATCCACCTGACTGTCTACTAAAATACTCATCTCTGGAGCTATTTCATCTTGACTCTCACTAAATTGACCTTTCGGTCTTTCCTCATCTTGCCAGAGGTAATGGATGGGTAACTTTATCCAGTCGTAACAAGCTGTTAGTTGCTGTTGGTTTCCTATATATATCTGTATGAATGTTTCAATTCATGATCTTTGACTAATCAAAGCGACATCCTCCTCGAATGGTTACTTCTCTCATGCATTTCAAATGTCGAAAGTAGACATTAGCCGATATTGTTCTTTTAATTGGTTTGTCTGCAAACCAAAATCCCCAAAATGACTCATTTACTGTCACCTTCCCAGAAGTATGATGATGTTAACTCGCAATTCAGTACCTCTTCCCCCAAATATAATATCTGGGGGGGGGCCATTGGTCATCTACCGGTTGACGTTATCATAATGGTAGCAATCACCACCAGCCACACCTGGAACTGATTATGAAATATGACCTGGGAGCGCAGGAGCACTACCCATTGCCAGTGCCCCATGAGAGCTGGTGGACAGGTATTGTTGCAGAAGACCAAACGATAAATTATGAGTCTAGTACAAAATCAAGTCCTGTCTTATGCAACAAAAGCATTATGGGCCTTGAAAATTCTATACTCTCTTGTGGACACAAAAATTCTTTCAATCTGCCTGGTTTACCTGTCTTCATGTGGATATTACTCGTTTAGGCTTCAACTAATTCTATGGAGCCCACCATTAGTACTTCGTTTATTAACGCTGATCCCTTTAACTAGTCTACGCAAAAGTTCTGAACGTATCTTATTAGGTAAGAAGGTCAATGTAATTACGAAATCCTGTAAGATGTTATCTATGTAGATCACCCTAATTTTTGCCGTAATTGATCCACACACCTGTGACATTTTGGGTCTACCATTTAAGTGCGGTACAGCACTCTATCCGGATACTTAGGGATCCGACATAAGTTAAAAATCGGTAATTTTGGGGGTTACGAAGGCATCTTACCAATAATTTAAATTATGTTTGTGATTTTATGTCCCTTTTCTTAAAACCCTCCACGAGTATTCCTGCTCCTACGGTTCCTATAGTGATGGCTGTTTGTTGGATCCTTAGGTAAGATATCCATAATACCTTTTGTCCTTAAGCAGAGTCGTGTTACACATCTGTTTGTACATGTACTTGATTTAATATGACTATGTTTCCCCCCTTCTCTGGAGGGTTTAGATGATAATAGGGACATCTATTTCTCGTATCCAGTGTAGGGACAACGCCTTCTATTCCTCTCTTTTCTGAGATTATTGTGGAATGGTCAATCTCTGTTCACCTTGATCACACGGAATCATTTTGAGTACCTATTTGTATTATCAATAAACTCACATTTCCATGTGTATTCCAGCTGTCTCTGGGGGCATTCTCTCTAATTTGTAATGCTTACAAATTTAGTTTGTACCCTCTCTGATTTTCTTTCCATCCTCCACATAAGGGGACACATAGACGT
This sequence comes from Phyllomedusa bahiana, assembly GCA_025379985.1. NCBI lineage: Eukaryota > Metazoa > Chordata > Amphibia > Anura > Hylidae > Phyllomedusa > Phyllomedusa bahiana. Next base: position 21,518 of record JAODAL010003733.1, read on the forward strand.
TGCAGTATGCCTTCCAGATCAGGTGTCGTGACGCACCATCTCGTTGGCATTCGATCTTAATCCTTTGATTTTTTAAAAAAATTTATGCAATTTGGCAGCTTACGCACAAAATATGATGTACATATTTGATCCATGATAAAAATCACTATACTTGGTGGTGGGTACAAAGGTCAGAACCCCTCTGTAGAAATACTGTAATGCATCTACTACTTAGTGTCGTATCTGTAAGATTATATTATCTGATGGCTCGATATGCATGTCTGTTACTTATCGAGCGATGTCTCAGAGCCAGAAATGACGGAGGCATCTACTCTAACATCTAATAAATGGGGGAGGTGTATTGGAGTGAGCCAGAGGTTGAGGAGGCAATAATCATTCAAATGTCAACTACTACCCCTTCCTCCTGGAATCTCGGACAGTAAACCCTAGCGCTCCCCATTTTCTAGATTAGTCCCTCTTGATCTTACACCATAGATCTTGTAGTAGTTTGTACAGTTGGTATCCTGGAAGATTCTGCTTCAGGATGACCAACTACTTCTCTAGAGGGGTGGTGCGAGCTTCAAAATTTTAAAAAAATTGAAGGCTCTCACTTCTTTAAATTCTTGGAGGTACCTCTAGATATTCCGACGTAGTTTCCGCGCCTTTGTTCCCTGCTCTGATATTTTTCTATAGAGTTTTGTCTAAGCCTTTGTCTATCTCCTGGTTACAAAAGTCAGGGTCCCAATCTAAATTTTTCCGATGCTTGTTCTATCAAGTTATTTAACCCGATTGTGGACGGTACTTTCTACATTGTGTGGTTGTGGGGGGGGGTTTTCTTTTCCTCTTTCCAATAAGATTATTCATAAGACCGTACTGAAACTACTCATATGACGTTATGTTTCCCACCTCTACTACACAAACGAATCTGGACTGTGTTCTAATCGGCAGGTGTTATATAGATCTCTCTAGTACACTAAGGTATAATACGTGATATCGATATAACTGCCTATAATCATCTGTGCCTCACCACCACCAAGATTTGAATATTCGGATATCGGTAAGACCGCTAATATAGTTTTTTACAATCGACACTTCAAGTCTGAAGAATAACTTTGGTCTGTCTCTACCTACCCATCTTGAAAAACACTGCATCTTGCCTCAGTTCGCCATTTCTCTTTAATACACAGGGACAATTAGAAAGATGGCCATAATATAAGATATACTACTCAATTCTATATGTCTTCAGTCTCCAGGTGTTGAACACGTTGAGGAGTACGTGGCGAATGCCACCTGTCGCTACATCAAACTAGTACTAAGTGTGTCGATTTCCTTAACTGCCTCAAGTCTCGTCTACCTGTTAAAACATAACTTTTACTAGACTTTGGCTAAACATTTTAATTCTTAACCCTATAATGTTACCACTTACATACCTAGATGATACAGCATACCGGTGCACTGTCCCGTCTGTGAGTGTAATCGCCCCGATAAAGAGCGGCTCCGCTTTAAAATGAAGGCAATGTCCACTATCATGCGTGTCATAAAACACCTTTATATACCAGCTATCCGACGCGTTTCCCCCGTACTGTAATTAGGGTTCATCAGGGGATTCTAAATTCGATGTCGGCAAAAAAGAATACGCTTTATAAACCGCCAATATTCTACCTAAACATCATGTACTTTCACATCGCACGGTTGGATAAGTGAATCGATACTTTGCTTAAGTGCTGCGGGATATAACGGAAGAGAATCCCGCAGCTCCCTCTAGCATTGCTGGACCCAAGTTAAGGAGGGATGCTACGAGATTTCCAGGTAACAGGAGCGGTTAACACACAGTATTTTCAAGTGAAGCTTCAATTGGTCCCGCACACTCATTTACCGGTGGGACAAGCGCTGCCATAGGTCCTTGGACTGTGATTAATGAGGGTAAGGCTGGAGGTCTCTAACTCACCACTTCCCCTTCCGCACTCTGCTTACAGAAAGATATTGTTTCGTTGCTGCGTCATAAGGCATTTTTAAAGTGTTAATAGATGATGGAAGCCAGCCATGGGCTCTCACCGCACCCACGGTAACTCCGGCCCCTGGCTGCTGAACATGACGATGATTTAATAGATGAACAAGACGCTAGCCTTGTCTCTCACCGCACCTCTGGTAAGTCTGGCAGCTGGACCTCCGTGTTAAACACGATGGATGACGGCAGCACTGGCTATCAACCGTTCCTAGGGGCATCGGAGAAGCTTTCAAATTTCTCTAAAAAATCAGATTTTGAAAAATATGGGGATTTCTGTGAGGTTAATAGTGTCAAAAAGGGGTCCAGGGCTGGACACAAATTGCACAATTTGGGGCTTAAAAATTTTGTGCGGGCTGGAGTCATCAATGGGTCTCACCTTCTTTTGATCTCCAGGACGGGGTCTGTCCCTTATCAATGAAGAAAGGATTTGGAGCGAAAATTGGCAAACACATTGATATTGATTGGCTGAATCAGTCTCAGAAGCAAGCGTGGGCAATGTCTTTCTATACTAAGAAGGCGTTTTGGGGCATGCATTCGGAACATCTTGTATTACTTATGGGGTGTGCGGACTCGAATTAACACACTACACATGTAAAAACATACCTTTCTAAAAACTGCAGGGAGGGTGTGTATGTTGTATGTTATCACACATTGAAAAATAAAGCACAATGATAATCAATGTAAAACATATAAATAAAACTTCCCTAAATAAATTCTGTAAACAAATGTAAGTTACAATTAAATATTCTAAATCGAGAGTCCCTGTAACAAAATAGCCATAGTGCCACTTTGTGATCCTGTGGATCAAACAGGTTTGGGGCTCATGCTGTGGCCCAGGACCCAGATATTGTCAATGTCAAGTTCAACTAAAAATGGTGGTTCAAAGACTCCTTTTTTCAAGGCACTTTTTTAATCTGGCGGTCAGACAGAGTTTATTGGTCCTACTGCGGTACAGGGGAAAGATTTAGCAATGTCCAGCTTCAACTAAATTGGTGGTTCAAAGATACTTTTTCCGGCACTATTTAATCGTGGGTCAGACCAGGTTTACATGGTACACCCCATTCTGCGGTACAGGAAGATATAGTCACATTTTCCAGTTCTAATGTAAATTGAACTGGTTGACTCCTTTTTGACTCCTTTTTGACTTCCGTTTTTGCGGATCTTTTTTAAATCTGGTTTCATGCAGGTTTTACGGGCTCATGCTGTGGGCCCAGGACATTATCTTCAATGTCCGTTTGAAACTAAAATGGTGTTTGACAAGACTCACCTATTTTCTGGCACTTTTTATATGTGGGGTTATGCAGGTTTGGGGGTTCAATGCTGTGGCACAGGGACAGGTATAGTCAATGTCAAGTTCAACTAAAATGGTGGTTCAAAGATCCTTTTTCCGGCACTTTTTTATCTGGTGGTCATGAGGTTTGGGGGCTCATGCTGTGGCACAGGACGGTTTAGTCAATGTCCAGTTCAAATAAATTGGTGGTTGAAAGACTCCTTTTCCGGCACTTTTTGATCTGCGGGTGCGTGCGCGCCTACACATGAGGGTCATGCAGGTTTGGGGCTCATGCTGCGTTCCAGGACAGGGATATTAATGTCCAGTTCAAGTAAATAATGATGGTTTCAAATCATAATGCCTTCTGGCACTTTTTTAATTTGTGGTGATGCAGGTTTAAGGGTCATGCATGTGGTACAAGTCCAGGATAGTGAATGGTCTGTGACTTTTTTTCTGTGGCCTTTATACTAAGTAGTGTTGCCCTAAGGATGTAGCATGTATCCATTTGAACTGTTGCTAGTGGATGTGACTTACAAGCTTCTCCAGCACCTGTTTGGGTGTAAGAATGATGGTGTTGTTGCATTCCTCCTATGACTTTATTGGTCATTCGCGATAATCTCATTATCGAATATCAGAAATCGTCTGATAAATTGCCGATATCGTCTATCGACTCCCGATGACGATAGTCAACTAATCGCTCAATCACTACAACCCCCCCCCACCTGACCAACGGGGTGAATCAATGGCCACTACCTGAAGGGAATCAGAGAGAGACCTCCAAGGAAGGCCCATGACATCTAGCGAATGAAGCATCCATGACAATTGGAGGCTGAATCCAGAGTCCACATATGCACTCCCAGAATTACAGCTGGAAAAAATACGAAAATTTTAACCGGAAGCAATATTTCATTGATACAATAGGGAATTCCTGCTCGCCTAGGTGCCTTCCCCGGAAGTTCATCCTAGGAGCATAGAATTTTCGGCCATTGCTTCTTTTTAGGTCACTCCCGGATGTGATGACATTCACCCGGCCTCAGTGGAAGCACAGTCCCTGGGTGCAACGTGAGGTCTGCGGTCACTGGCAGCACCCGCAGAGTGGCCCTACCTGCATAGGCTCGACCGGTGGTATAGTCGCACAAGCACGTTTGGGGGTGGAATCTGAACGGGGAAGTGGCATTACAGCGGGGCAACGGTGAAAGGGTATGTTCACTTCGTCTCTCCTAATAACCGTCGTTATAGGCACATTGCCAAAGCATTCGCCTCTTCAAGCTGTACCCGGGGGTAGGGGAAGAAGTACCATCAAAGGTCCTTCACCTTGTTCGCCAATCCCAGTCTGCAACTGGAAACCTGAGGGCTGGGGTCGTCTCCACCCTGACGGCAACACACACAGCGGCGAAAATGTCCGAGGCTTACTCATCTACCAGTCCGAGGTCACCTGAATTCCCAAGGTGGTGACGCTTGTTGTCTCGGCCCAACCTTTCCATATTGGAATCCGCAAGTTCCATCGATGAGCGAGACCCAACTGGGAACAAAAAATCTGTCAACTGAGGACAATCCGATGCCTTCGGGGGTGTTGTGAGTACCGTGCCCTTTCCTGGGGCGTCAATTGAAGTAGGAATGACAAATTCCCTCTCTCTGTTCCTCCATTACCCTGAGGTTCGCTGCCTGGGAGTCGGATAAATACAAACGAAAGCCTTCCTTGAATTGACAGAAAGGCACTCCCTGTCAACCTGAAAATCTTTCAGCATGTAACTGGTTTGGGGGGTTCCACAACGGGCACTAGTGGCCGATGCAGGGAACCTCCCATCCTGGGGGGTACATCCAACGGACCCCCCCTCGGAGGTCTCCCTGCTGCTGCCCAACCACTTAGTGCCAGATCTTGGACACAACCGGTTAAGTCCCCCCTCCAGCAATCTGCTCTACCTGCAATCGTCATGAGGTTTCTATGATGCGTGGAGAGCAGTAATAGTATGGCCTGTTGAAAATGCTCAAGGTTAGAGGAGGTGCAGTGGGCTCAGAGAACTGCCACCCAGCATCTGTCCCTTTGCTCCTACCTTGGCGTTTCTGCCCTAAATGGCGACCCCAACTGGACGGGGGGGACAGTCCCTTCTTCCTACGTGCAGGCCGTCAGTGGAAATGCGACGTCAGCGGTCCGGCGGTCAATAACTGCTATGGGTACGACCAAATGCCACAATCGAAAACAAAGAGAATAACTGTAAGCAAAGCCAAGGGTCAAAAAACAGGAGGTACCGAGATCGAGCGTACAGAATCAGAGGACGTGAGCACGAGGTAAGGAAGCAAAGCTGACGTCAAAATATGACGTAACCAAGTAAACAGCAAACAGGGAAACAGGAAAAGCGCAAAAGGGGCAACTGTCACAGGCAAAGATAAAGTAATCTGAGCTGGTTTAAATGAGCCGCCCGGAAAAAACTCCCCAGAGGGCTGATTGGTGCGGCCTCTGGATCCTCTTTGGACTGAGCGACCACACCTATGAGCTGATTTTGAAGCCGAGCTGTCCAGAATCCCTATCTGCAGGCTTCTCCCTGGGCGTGTACCTGACGGGAGGGATTTTAACCACCATGTAGCACCTTGCGCCTCCACGGCAACTACGTGTGCCGTGCACAGTACTCCCCCCTTTCTTAGGAGCGGGCCCCCTGGACTCCTTACCCTCTGGTCCGGGTTTGTCCGGGTGGGAGTCGTGGACATTCCCGTTTCTGGATTCGGCCCCCATGACTCGATCTCCCTGGCCGGAACCTCCACGTACCTTTAATCCCTCTTCTGGTCACCATAACACTTCAATTCCGTGAACTCGCGTATTGCTGGGATCTTCCTCCTCGAAAACATCCCAGGCAACAACGTCTGCCGTGACAATGAATAAATATTGCATATTTTATAGATGTGTTCATGAATTTTTGGTTCAGACATATTTTTTAATGGATTTGGTCACCTATCTCTGCTTACTTGTCTTCCTGCCCTTGGCTAGCAGAGATGTATTTGTCATAAGAGGAAGCTGCCAGTGAGAGAGAAAACGTACATGCTGCCAAGACACAATGTTAGCTGCTGATTGACTCTGTTGTCTTTGATGTAATAGAACCACATAATTGTGCTTTGCAGACCTGACAGGATGATGCAAGGCCAGGTCAGTCACTCAAGGGAGTGTTCACATTGCATATTTGCAGGGTGTACTTTGGCGCGTAATTGCACCAAAATACATCCTGCAAATATGGTAAAAAGCTGCCTTGCCTTGAAAGTATATGTACTGCCCACTGCTTAATGAAGGTTTACTGCAGCGCATACCTTGCAATATGCCATGTGAACATACCCCAAGAGTTAAAGTTTTTCTTTGTAAAAAGTATAAGCGTCTGAAACTTGAGCAGCTCAGTCCTTCTGATAAGACACAGCAGGAAGTGAGGTCACCAGCCTGACCACAGCTAGAGTGGGGAGAGGTGGTCGGTAATGTGTGTAAACAAGCACATTTATAAAATTCTCCGTAACTCCTAAAATAAATGAGTGTGTGTTATATATATGTTAAAATGTAAACTGACAATGTATTTGGTTATTAGTTTTCCACTGACCTTTGCCTCACCTGTTTTATAGCCTATATCAATGAGATGTCGGACACAGCTCACTCTTTAGTTCACTGAGACCCACACCTTGGGGGGGGTGAGGGGGTATCTGGACCACCTGGCCTCCCAAGCTTCACTTAAAGGCTCTCCAATAGCAACCCCACTTCTGAACGTTGAGACAGAATGTAAACAATGAATAAACCGCATGAGCTCCATTCTTGGCATTGTGGGGGATCTAACTTATGGCCTAGTGTGGGCGCGAGTTGGTGAACCTAGCAACAGGCTCACGTACCTTTACTCCAATATAATATTTTAGATACCAGAACAGAACAACACGTTGTCGGTGACTTTTGGTGGCACGAGGTTGGGGGGTAAGAATAGTGTGAATTCCTAGAGTATAGGTGCCTAGGGATGGACACAGGCCCGAACTGCGTCAAGACGCATCAAGTTATCTGGTACTCGCGTAATAAACTGAAGTTACATGTAATTGCTTAATTAGAAACTTAGATGATAGATTACCGCACCCCACGGATCCCCCCCCCCCCCCCGCCCCCCCCACCGCCCCCCCCCCCCCCCCCCCCCCCCCCCCCCCCCCCCCCCCCTCCCCTCCCACCACACATCCTAGTATAAAACTATCATGCAATTTCAAGTACGCAAGTACAATTTCTGGGTTAATTATATTGCATGTTTAGTCCATGCTTTAATAAACATGTGTGTCCCCCCCCCTCCCAAGCCGCAGATTCGTTCCGCCCCGCCCCCCCCCCCCAAAAATAGCATTTAAAATACTCAAAGACCTTCAAATGGAGTCGTAGTTAACCCTTGTATTGACACTCTTCAGTGGTTCCTCAATTTATACCTTCCAATATTTTCTGTTATTCGTGTAGGTTTTCATGGATCTGAGGAGTAAAAATCATATTAACCATAAATAAACCAGAAGGCAGCAAAAACACCCTACAATAGGGCCAATCAAATCCATCAAACCTGTTAGTGGGCCCACAATCATCATCTCCACTGGTAGACTCAAAAAATCAACCCCACTGGTGGGCCCAAAAAAACAACTCCATTGGTAGGACCCAAGAATCATCTCCACTGGTGGGCCTCAGGAATCAACTCCACTTGGGGACCGCAAAATCAACTCCATTTTTGGGTCCCAAGAATGAACTCCACTGGTGATGCCTAAGTATCAACTCCATTGGTGGAGCCCAAGAATCAACTCTACTGTTGAGGCCTAGGTATCAACTCCACTAGTGAGCCCAGTAAGCAACTCCACTGATGGAACCCAATAATCAATGGTGGGCTCTGAGAATCAACTCCACTGTTTGGTTCCAAAAATCAATTTTACTGGTGGATCCCAAGAATCAAAACCCCTGGTGGGCCCAAAAATGACTTGTACAGTAGGCCCTAGGCACCTCAGTCCAACACTGGTTACATGAGCCATGAACGTGATGTCATTACTAGGGGACTCAGCTCTGGTACACGTGGACTAAAAGTTACTTTTTTAATTATTTATTTTTTTATTTTTAACAACAGTCCTACTGTACCAGGAGTTTTCTTTAAGGGATTGCCCCCCATACAAACTGATGCGCTATATGTTTCAATAAGGATGAAGATTTTCTATAAAATATGAGCTAAAGGTGAGATAGAGGTGGGACTGCAACCATATGCCATCAATGTGTCTCACTGGAAAACCCAAAAAACACCACAGTTTTTTGAGCCATGTTCACAGCTCAATTGCTGGACTAAACTGAACCCAGAAGGCTATCAGAACTTGGCCTTATGCTACCTGGGAAAAAATTGACAGGAGGAGGCGCATTGCCGGGGCTTGTGACAGCTTGTGTGTTTGGGCCCTATACCATATTGTGCCTCATAGTTATCAGTTTTTCCTCGTAGGAATTGGGTCAGATTATTTTTTTAGATCCTGCCTAGAAACAAGTGCTGGAGCATGGAGGGATGGCTAGACTCCCCCACCTTCCCCCCCCCCACCCCCTTCCCGCTCCCCCCCCCCCCCCCCCCCCCCCCCCCCCCCCCCCCCTCCCCCCCCCCCGGTGGACACCAGAAAAGTGCTCGGGCGAGCTCGCGCCTAGATCTAGTTAAGTAGTATTGTCCAGTCACAAATAGGACTGTAAAGTCAGCATGTTGGACACGTTATGAGATCTATAGTCGTGTGAGTTTATGCACCCTTTCTGTGATCTCGCTGGAGTATTGCTATGCGATATTTAGTACCAGCAAGCCACCCCCGACTCCCCCCCTTCCTGCACCCCCCCCCCCCCCCCCCCACCCCCCCCCCCCACCCCACCCACCCCCTCCCCCCCTCCCCTGAGGTATGTGAGTGGTTGTATTATGGTATATTTGGCATTAGTGCTAATCTTCCCCATGCATTATTACGTAGTGGCCTTTTTAGTGACATTGCTGTTGTGAAATGCAGTGTTTAGTTGGTTGTGACAGTTTTTTATCATCTGATAGGTTGTTCCACCTAGCAGTGGTGTGTGAGTTTTTGCTCGCTCGCAGATAAGACTGACACCTTGTCAAGATTTTTCCCAGTTAAGGACATAAGCCAGATTTGCCCAGCTTATGTCTGTTTAGTCCAGCAATCAAAGCTGTGAAGCCATTGTGGCCCTCAAAGAAGTTGTGGTTGGGTTTTATGGGAGGTTGAAGGGAGTTTGATGTCCGCATTTTTGTAGTGTTTGTTGTCATTGGAAAACCCCTTGTAAGTGCTGCTTAAAACCTGTTGGCATCATGCGGTCATTAAGTATGTTTGGTATGGGCACTGGAGCTCAGCCCACTATTTAGCTACCAGTTCTAGCTTTAAATTATAACTAATTCCTATAGTCAGCAGCAGTGATCACACATAATTCTAATCCATTTAATAATTTAGATATTCTTAGAGCAGGGCCATTTTATCGATTCTGCACAAAAGGCAGTCGCCCAGGGAACACACAAGCATAGAGGCCACAGGTGGTGAATATGTGTCCCAGGGATAATGGGCACATTACACGGGCTTTTATTGGATTGCACTGCTTTTTTTTGCTTTCGTTATTAGATAGCAAAAACAGTTGGAAAACCATGGTGGAGCAGGGAGCCATTGGATTCCTGCCCTATCATTTAGCCTGGCAAGTAGTGTTAGAGGTTTTATATTCTGATTGGAATAAAGGGTTAATTCATTATCTTCTTCTTGTAGTATTTGTAAAAATACGGTGCTGACCTGGTCGTTAAATATTTGATTAGAAAAAGGATTAAAAATCCCCTCCTCATCCGACACTGGCTCATAATTTGGTCTCTCTGAATCTGCATAAAGCAGATGTTCTTGTTTCTGCTGGGAGACGTAGAAAACTTGTTGTGATAGATAGTCTATGTAAATTGTTCAAATAAATTAAAATCCACATGAAGCCCAAAATTCAGTCCCTTTTCCAAAACATCTAACTGTGCTTTCGATATGATCATAGGGGATAATACGATGACCGAGTTTACCCCTGTTTTATTTCTTCCACTCTAGTTTTTCCCGAGTTTGGTATCTTCTTGTGTTTTCTTCCTCCTCATCTAGTTCGATTTTTGGCTGTGATCTCTGGCTAATTGAAGCTTTAGGTTGGTAATTGTCAGTATTATTGGAGGCTTCACTTTTTGATGCTTCCCCCTCTGAGGTTGCATCGCACAATTCAGTTTCAGTTGTGTTCAGATTAAAGCGCAGTTTGTTTCTATATTGTTTATTTCTCTCCTTAAAGAGTGTTTTGAGAATAGATCTCAGTCCATGGGTACACCTCACAGTGTTCCAGGTGTAAACTGCAGCATCCTGATAATCTTTGGAATCCCATTCAAATTTGGATTCATTTGTTTCTACGATGGCATTTTCAATTTTATTTATGTTTTGTTTTATTTTAATTCATATATCATCCAATTTTCAAGCCTGCTGATATTGTTTAAATAGGTTTTGCCACAAAGTAAAATTGACGATCTCCCCCCCATAACTGCAAATTAATATAATAAACATTTTCAACCATTCGACTCATTATTAAAAATGCCATAGCATTTTTCTTTTAGCTGCTCCTTTAGGGATCCATTGTTTACAGTTCCTCTCCAGGGGATACGACCAGTGATGAGAGCTCATCAGTCCTGGCCGACATGCTCAGACATCACCTCTGCGCTCTCAAGGCAGACTACAAGGGTGGTTCAAACTCCAGTGTTGTCATTCCTACTCAAGTCCTCTGTGCTCCCTTAGTTAATTAAAGTCAAAAAGTGGTAAAATAAATAAAAGAAGAAACCTCCATGAGGTGTGCATTGGTAAAGAGAAAATAGAATACACAGGTTTGGTTACAGCAGGGTTATGAACCTAGGACCTCTGTGCTGTGAGCCAAAAACGTTATCGCTAAGCTACATTGTAGCTACTCACAGCTCTATGCATAAAACAGAAAAAAAAACCTTTTCTTGTGATAGAGTGAAGAAAGGCCTGGTGATTTCATCCTGCAGCGGTCAACATGATATGGCAACTTCAAGGCAAATAACACAAGATCAGATGCAGGAGGTATGAAATGAGATTTTGGCAAAACCCCCCATGAGGTAGGAGCCAATTGTCCTAATTTTAGGGAAAAAAATTCTTCCTGATTCCAATTTAGTAATCAGAATGAATCCCTGGATAAGCGACCCTTCTCCAGAATCCAGGTCACTATAACATGTTATATTATTATATCTAGAAATGTATCCAGACCCTTCTCCAGAATCCCGGTCACTATAACCTGTTCTATTATTACATCTAGAATGTCTCCAGAACCTTCTCCTCGAATCGCCGGTTAACTTGAAAACTTGTTATATTATTTACATCTAGAATATGTATCCAGACCCTTCCTCCAAGAATCTGGTCACTATATAACTTGTTATATTAAGTGACATGCTGAGAATTGTATCAAGTACTCCATTGCCTTAAGGGAGAAAGGGTGCTGGTGTCATCATGTCAGAGCGCTCATTTGTTATATTTAATTACATCTAGAAATGTTGTATTACATTGGTAGAGAACATTCACAGAATCATGGTCATCTATAATTGTTATTCGTATATGACGCATTGATAGATCATCTGCCTAAGTAGCTTCTCCAGTGAATCCCGATTCACTATAGCTCCGTTGTTAGTTACAGGTATCGTGTTTTTAGATATGCCGCTCGCACAGACGATACCTTCTCAAGAAATAGGAGTGCGCACTCAGAAAGCTTAGTTATAATTTCGAATTAATACATTCTGGAGGGATGGTCGAGATATGCATCCAGATGGATACCTACTCTCCAAAGAATCGCATATTATTTCCCATGAGCCTTTTATAGATTCGATCTGTAGGTTTATTTAAGGGATGTCCCAGATGTTCTCTTTAAAGAGTTTTTCCAGGGTGTATAGATAGATAGAGCGCACTGCGTTTGTACGCGAATGTATGTCAGGCTGTAGGCGGTGTTGCGGTCGACTGCGGATGGTTGTTTTTAGAAGTGAGAGAGGAGGTGGTTTGCTATTCGAGGTCTCGTGGGTCGCTGTTGTGTAGATCGTATGGTGCCTGAATGTGTGCCAGAGAGGGGCAGGTGGACAGAATTAGCAAGGCATTTTGTGTGTAAGAAGTTCGGCGCGCCTTTTTTAATCATAGTATACAAACCATCATGTTCCAAAGTAAATAAAAATTTGGTTTTGGATTTTTATTTGTTTTGTTGTGTGTTGTGTTATTAGCCCGACATGGCCTTTGGCACAGCATGGAGTTTTAAGTGAGAGAGATAGACGGTTCCTCGGCGAGCAGTTTAGGTGCTGAAGTGGCTGAGAGCGCATCGGATCGAGTGGAATTTTGAGGAGAGTGGGTATTTGATAATTATGATTATTGTTGAGCAGATAAGAAAAGATAAGATGGGATTTTCTGCACGATAATGAGTGTGTGTAAAATAACGTCCGGGAGAGAATTGCTAACTCTTGAGATGAGATGACGCTTCTGGAGAAAGCTTTTTATTGAAAATGTGTTTCTGGGTGGGTGCGTGGGTGGGTGCAGGTAGAGCGTTTATGACATTTTAAGCTCAGCATCGATCCTGAAACTTCTTTCCTACTAATTTGTGAAGAGACTGACACCTGAAGACAAGACACTTATATCAGAAATAGTAGCAGAGGAAAGACTTGGAGCTGAGCTGAGCTTATCATTCAGCACAAAGTATTATTAATGGTTTTCCAGCTGAGCAACTTCTCAATTTTATCCTGGATACTTAAATGTCAGTGTCAGCTCTGCTACATTCGGACGGGAATAATGTACCATAATAGAGTGGAATATTTTCTAATACTGTGTAGTTTGCCAAATGCAAAGATGTGTTACATTTTATGAAAGGAGTTGTCCAGAATTAGTAAAATATGGTGTTTTTGTTTTTCCAAAAAACAGCGCCACTCCTTTCCACAGGTTGTAGGTGGTATTGCAGCTCAGTACCATTTTGATCCCTTACCAACAAAGAATGTATGGGTGAGCCCTGGGTCATTAAGGTGCTATTACTTCTATCACTCTTAGTACTCAGTAATCCTACTACATACAGTTGAAACCAGAAGTTTCCATACACTATATAAAAAGCCCCCTCTACAGGTTTTTTTTTCTCACTATCTGACATGACATCAGAATAAATCTTCCCCGTTTTAGGTCAATTAGGATTAGAAAAATTATTGATATTTGCCAAATGCAAAATAATGAGAGAGAGAGAGATTTTTTAAAGGTATTTTTTTTTCCGTATTCAAAGCTTTATTAAAACCTTAACATGTAAACATGAAGTAGGTAGCATGTAATGAAAAGAGACAAGGTTAAATATAACAAGAGCAATACAAAATCATGGCTGTATCAGATGGGGTCATCTGCATTCACTTTACAGTAACATAGCAGAGGGAGCGGCATCTCAGCACCAACCATCCCAATTGGGAGCGACAGAAGTGAGGAAAGAGGGAGGGAAAGGGATTGGAAAGGAGAGGAGAGAGAGGACGGGGGGGAGCAGAGAGGAGGGTTAGAGAGGGGATGAGGCAGTGGGGGAGAGGGTAAGGCAGTGGGGGGGGGGGAGAGGAGAGAGGGGGAAGAGAAGAGGGGGAAGAGAGGGGGAGAAAAACACTTCCTCAATGCCGATGTAAGAGGGCAGAGCTGACATGCCAACCCAATGATACAGTTTTTATTTGCGCAAACAGCAAAAAATGAAGAAAACACATAAAGCCTCAATATCCCTCTGAAAGTCAATCAAAGGAGAGAAGTGATGAAGAGGGAAAAAAAAGAACAAAATAAAACAGACAAACAAAGATCCCATAACAATCAGTGAGCAGAGAACTCAGTCATAAGTAACAAATATCAAAGGCGAAATGTAACTAAGGGAAGGTCGGTCAATGACAGCCAAGAGCCCAATGAACACCACCCATAGTAATCGTATTACATAAAGGGGAATGAACAGGGCAGAATAGGGGTCAGCCTCCACCACCACTTTAGCGGAAGGAGCTGTATAGATCCGTTTGACAAAAGTTGATCCAGTCACTCCATGTTATCCAAAACCATCTGGTCTGAAGGGGAGAGTCACTCCTAAACTCCTCTAGCCGCTGAAGCCTGTGGATCTCTTGGAATCAGGATGTAATAGTGTGTCACGTAGGTGACCGCCAAAGTCGGGGAATTACCGCTTTGGCTGCCAGAAGGAGGAACGATAGCAAATTAGACTTGAGTGAGGGAACAGATTGTGGTAACTCAAAAAGGAGCAGGGAGGCTGGATCGTTCCGGATCCTCAATCCAGTTTGCGTTAAGTCTAACACTTTCCTCCAAAAGGGTTGAAGAGTCGGGCAACCCCACCAAATGTGAGATATAGTCCCTACCTCTCCCTGACACCTCCAGCAGATATTAGAGACTGCGGGGTGGAGGGAGTGAAGAAGTGAGGGGACCCAATACCACCGCCTGATCATTTTGTAGTTGAGCTCTTGGGCCCTTGACGTGACAGTGGATTTGTGCATTAGGTAGAAGGCTTTGTCCCATACTTCATCGGGGATCACCCTATCCATCTCCCTCTCCCAGCTGCATTGGAAGGGTAATTTGACCGTGTCAGGGGTGTTTAGCAGCCTGTATACCCTGGAGAGTAGGCGCCCCCCACCCCCGAGGAGTCTAGCAGGCACCATGACTCGAAAGGTGAACAAGGCTGATGGAGTTCCAGGTTGTCCTTACACTTGTTGTAGAAGCTTAATAATTGGTAGTAGTTTAACCTGGAGAATGGGGTATCGGGAGAGTCACATATTAAGTCGCGGTATGAGCATAGGGAGTCTGAAGAGAGTACTGTACGAAATAGGTTCATTTTAGATGGAAAGGCTCTATAGATCATAACCGAGATTTGTGCTATTAAGGGAGTGTTTCGAAGAAGTTTTTTGGGGAATAGCTTCACCGATAACCAAGGTAAGACAGCGGCGGAGGCCCCAAATATCTGTGTCTCTATTTCAACCCAGAGCTTGGAGTCGTAATTGTGGAAAGTGTCAAGCGTACGGACCAACGTAGCAGCTAGGTAATACGCCTGGAAGTCAGGCAGCGCTAGTCGCCCCTCTGACTTTGACCTGGAGAGAGTAGAGCTTGCCAGTCTCGGATGCTTGTGGGCCCTACACAAATTCAGTCACCCTCCTACGCAGCATCATGAAAATGGTCTTAGGCAACAAGATCGGGATCGTCTGTAATAAATACAGGAACCTGGGGAGTATGTTCATTTTAAGTATGTTAATGCGCCCTATCCAACCAAAATCTTTCCTTTCTCACCTCGATAGGTCCCGTACAATTGTATCAAGCAGCGGGGAGAAATTGAGGTCAAAAGTCCTCTCCAGGTTTGAGGGTATGTGAATTCCCAGGTACCTGAAGGAGGCCGAGGCCCATGTGAGTGGGAAGGACGATTTCAAGGCGCGCAGGGTATGATCTGGGATGTTAAAGTTTAACGCTACACTTTTTGTCATGTTCACTTTATGGTTGCTCAGGGAGCCGTAATGTTGTAGAGCCTTAATTACCGCTGGTAGGGAGGTAAGGGGACTTGATAAATATAGCATTGTCATCTGCAAATGCTGAGCATTTAAAGTGATGCTTAGCTATTTGGATACCGGAGATAGATGGGTCCGATATTATTGCCTGTAAGAGATGTTCCATTGCCAACACGTAAAGGAAAGGAGATAAGGGGCATCCATGCCTGGTATCATTGCATATTAGAAAAGGGTGTGAGAGAGAACCGTTAATTCGAATCCGAGCTTGGGGAGAGCTACACAAAGCCGAAATCCTACCCATCATAGCCGGCCCAAGTCCTAGATGCCCCAATACGCCCCAAAGAAAGGACCAGCTCACCCGGTCAAAAGCCTTCTCCGCGTCTAGCGAAAGAAGGACACAGGGAAGACGTGAGGTCTGTATGTAGTGGACAAGAGAGAATGTCTTTAGGGTATTATCCCTCGCCTCTCTGGAGGGGACAAACCCCACTTGGTCCGGGTGAACCAGTGAGTTAATTAACGGACTGAGCCGCATGGCGATCAACTTGGCAAACAGCTTGGCATCTGTGTTGATGAGAGATATGGGACGATAGCTAGAGCACAGGTTGGAATCTTTCCCCTCTTTTGGGATTACCGTGATGTAGGCTTTTAAGAAATCTTGTGGAAATACAGAGCTAGACGAAACCCCATTAAGTGCTGCAAGGAGGGGGAGGGTTAATTCAGCGGTCAATACTTTAAAAAATGCCGCCACATGTCCATCCGGACCTGGGCTCTTTCCAGACGGAAGGGCCTTAATTGCTGCCTTAATAAAGGTATTTTTTTTTTACTATCTGCAAAGTCAAAAGTTTACATAAATTTCATTAGTATTTGGTAGCATTGCCCTTAAACTATAGGACTTGGGAGAAAAGTTTTGGAAATCCTTCTACAAGCTTCTCACAATAGTTGGAAGGAATTTTGGCCAATTCCTCCTGACAGAACTGGTGTCACTGAGCCATGTTTGTAGGTCGCCTTGCTCGTTCCTGCCTTTTCAGCTTTGCCCATACATTTTCAATAGGATTCAGATTAGGGCTTTGTGATGGCCACTTCAAAACATTTACTTGGTTCTTCTTAAGCCACTTTGTAACTAGTTTGGCAGTAGCTTCGGGTCATTGTCCGTTTGGAAGACCAATTTCTGCCCAAGCTTTAACTTCCTGGCTGATGTCTTGTGATGTTGCTTCAGTATTGCCACATAATCTTTCCTCATGATGTCATCTATTTTGAGAAAGGCACCAGTCCCTCCAGCAGCAAAACAACCCCACAACATGATGCTGCCACTCCTGTGTTTCACAGTTGGGATTGTGTTCTTAGGCTTCGGAGCTTCTCCCTTTTTCCTCCAAATGTAACGATGGTCATTATGGCCAAACAGTTCAATTTTAGTTTCGTCAGACCACAGGACATGTCTCCGAAAATGTAGGTCTTTCTTCCTGTACATTTGCAAACATTAACCAGGCTTTTATATGTTTCTTCTGGCATAATGGCTCCTTCCTGGCAGAGTGGTCTAATGTGTGGATAATGTGGATTGTGTGGATAATGACACAATCTTACCAGCTTCTGCCAGCATCTTCACAAGGTCTTTTGCTTTTGTTCTTGGGTTGATATGCACATGTTGGACCAAAGCCCGTTCATCTCTGGGGCACAGATACTATCTTTATCGTGAGCGGTATGATGGCTTGACATCCCCATCGTGCTTGTACTTGCGTATAATTTTTTGTTCAGATGAAATAGGCACCTTCAGGTATCTGGAAATTGCACCAAAGGATGAACCAGACTCGTGCAAGTCCACAATTCTCTTCCTGATATCTTGGCTGATTTCTTTAGACTTTCCTATGATGTTACACACAGAAGCAGTGTGATTCTGGCGTGAATTAAAATCCATCCACAGGTGTGTCTCTAATTAACTCTGATGTGGCCATTCTGCTTCCAAAGACATGATATCATTATATGGGCTGTCCCCAATGTTTAACGGCATAGCAATCCTATTGTATGGAATCTTGCAACTATGCATAAAGTAATAAAAATGCCTTAAAAATTATCTCTCTGTTATTCTGCCATTTCTGAAAATATAAATAATGTTGGCTTCTAATTGACCTAAAATGGGGAAGGTTTATTCTGGCTTCATGTCAGATAATGAAAAAAACATGTAGATGGGGCTTTTTATATAGTGTATGTAAACTTCTTTTTTCAACTCTAGTAGGCTGCTAATTTCTGCTGACACTGGCCGGTAACAGTAGGGAATGGATCCAGCTCCATTCCCTGCTGTTTAACCCTTTAAATACCACAGTGATATGAGAAACGTTGTTGCAGGGTTCCCGTATGTCAACATGCTGGCTCGAAGCCTTACAAAGGCTTCCATCACCAACATGAATGCATTTCTAACACTTCCTACCCCAGACAGGAAGTGATAGAACCACCAGATTCGAACACCCTTCTTCATTGTTTCTATAATATGCAAGGGTGGACTAATGATCATGCCCCCTAGTGGTCAAGTACCCTAGTGTAACTCAAATTAAAGTAAGAAAAAAATGATTAAAGTTATAAAGTGTTTTTCCATATTAGACTTTGAAGGAATATCAGTAAGTGTGATGGCATCTAGGGAATGAGTCCCCAAAAGTCTCCGTTCAGAATGCAGAGTCGATCATGACTGCACACAACTCTCCATTCTGTTCTATGGAAGCTCGGGGTATTTAGCTGTGCTCGGGGTATTTAGCTGTACTCGGAACTCCCATAGAACAGAATGAAGAGTCATGTGCAAGTGTAATTGATTTTCTGAGCTGCCACTTTCATGTGCCCATTCCCAAGATAGATGTGGATCCCAGAGATAGGACCTGCACCTATTACACTTTGATGGCATATTCTGTGGATTGCTACAGCCCTTGAAGGGAGCTACTGTAAGTTGCTGCAAAACTAAACACCACCTATTGACAAGTGTGGCACCAATGCTGTAAAAAAGAAACCATAAGTTTGTAACCAAGGGAACCCGTATAGAGCCAAGCTAATGAATTTTGTAGTGTGAATTTTATCTTAAAAGCTTATGCTCATCATTTTAATGTTTTGTGTCACCATGCTGTTTCACAGAGCCAGTTTTAGAGTCATGCTTCCTGTCTCTTCCTGGCTAGGCTATAGCAGTGATTAGCATCTCAGTTCCATATTCACAGTTTTTCTAATTGTGATGACATGAGAGTAGGAGGTCTTATCTATAGAGCAGAGAGCTTCAGAGCTCAAAGTAAACAAAAGTAATTAATCTCATTTGTTTGTTGAAAATAACACACTCTGCTCCCAAGCTGCCAGGGTCCTCTGTGCCAATCTGTGATGACGTCACTCTCTGTTAAGACAAGGTGTGAAATGTATGAAAACTGTCTAGGTCTTAGACTTTCTTTGTTGCCCATAACAACCAATTAGAGCCCCCTTTCATTTCATATAGTGCTCAAAAAAAAGGGGAACTCTGATTTGTGGCTATGGGCTACAAAGGAAGTCTAGATAGTTTTCACACCTGTCCTCAAAATAGCAGTGAGAGAAGTGGAGAGCAGGACAGTAACCAGAGAAACCTGTGTGCTCTCAGAGCAGATAAAATCTCTCTTATCTCCTCAACAAAGTAAAATAAACAAAAAAAAAAATATTTGGAAAAGGTCTTCATTTACTATTCCCTACTTGTAGAAAGCTAATCTTTGCAACCCTTTAGAGCTCCATTGTAATATGTTGCATAGCACAAGCTTGTATTTATATCTGGATATGCCCACACATGTACATCACATAAGTCTTTATGAATAGGACTTGATGATATATTTTTAGAGGACAGAAGTGTTTACCTTTCAGCACAGGTGAGGACTCTTTACTGTAAGAATGGTGACACCATGGAGCTCGGGGCCACCAGAGGTTGTGATGGAGTCATTAACTAAGTTCAAGGAGGGCTTAGATAAATTTCTTGAAAAATATAAAACTACAGGTTATGGGGACTGGATTCTGGAGATGGAATATTGATCCAAAGATTGTTCTGATACCAGATTTGGAGTCAGGAACGAATTTTACCTCTTTAAAGGGGCAATTAGCATCCACATCAGTGGGGTTTTCCTTCCTCTTGATCAACAATGTAGAGTTGTAGTTTGGACACAATGGACCATTGTCTTTTTCGCACTTTATTTACTACTGTATTTTACTATATTTTCAAAAATAAACCTATTAATGTTTTACCTTTATCAGCTTACAAAATGCAAAGTAGATGATGAGATCAGGGCTCTGTGGGGCCATTTCATTACTTCCAGGACTCCAAAGGCAAAAAGCAGTCCCACCAAATATTAATTTGATTTTGCTTTCTCTTTTTTTCATTTATTTTGACATTTAATAGTTGTAGTGGTTATCTATCCCAGGTTACACATAGATACTGGCAGTGTTGGACCGGGTGCTTGGGGACCACCATCGGAGTTGACTACTAAGGACCATCTGTGGAGTTGATTATTGGAGTCCACCAGTGGAGCTGACTATTGGGGCCCACCAGTAGAGTTAACTATTGGGGCCCATTAGTGGAGTTGACTATTGAGACCCACCAGTGGAGCTGATTAGTGGGGCACATCAGTGAATTTTACTATTGGGGCCCATTATTGAAGTTGGCTATTAGGGCCCACCAGTGGAGTTGAATCTATACCTACTGCATATGACTCTTGCACTCTGCCTCTCTTTCTTTGCATTTCTTCCTGAAAAGCCTATCCAGGCTTGCAATGTCCAGGAACAAACCATGACCAGGAACCCACCATGACCAGGAACCCAGGGGCCCACTGGGGGTTCCCCTGATACCCTGTGGGCCAGTCCAAGTCTGGATACTGACCTAAAATAAAATGTTGTTGCCATCAGATTCTGGAATTTGATGCTCGCCAACTTTTGTAGTTCAGGGAGCCTTGAATCTCAGTGAAATATTAGTTAAATCAAATGTTAGTTCTTTATAGTCTATCTTGAAAATTGCTCAAGGGGAATATCTTTCTACTTCACAATACCCAAAATAAATAGAGGCTTAGACATTTTTGAACATGTGTAGATCAGAATACAGTACATGATTTATGTTGTTCAATGTCGCTGCCTACTTGTATATGTTGGAAAGACGATGACTGAGGGTGAATAGTCATAAATCTACACTTTGTTCTTCTAAGGTTGAACTACTGATCCCCTGTCATTCCTTACTGACAGTTTACAAACTTAGTTACGTAAAATTCACCATTATTGATCACATTATTATTATCATTCACTTTCTATTATTCTACTAGCTTTCTTGCCTTTTTTCCATGATTTGTTTACTATGTTTATATAATTTTTCCATTAGATTTTTTTTTCTTTTTTTATTTATACAAGGGAAAATAGTAAAATAAAATCTGTTTTCTTACTTTTTTATTCATTTCTTTTATTTAACAGAAAAAAATGTTGCTAAAACAGGTTTTGCTTTTGTCTGTGCAGAGATAAACTATAGGAACGGTGGGCCAATAGGGAGGAAAAGAAGAGAAAAAAACTAGTGGTTCAAGGGTAAGAGTGAATAGTTGGATGTGTCAGTGAGTATGGCACAGGACCAGCCCAAGATTTGCATATGGGTTGCTAAAGTGAAGATATGTGAAGTCCAGGAAATCCAAATATCCAGTGCTACCTTTGGAAAAGAAGAATTAAAAAGAACAAAATTGCACCAATATTTCCTACAAATATCATACACAGTCACAAAATATAATAACTCAATTTTAAACATATGGCCGGTGTCAGTTTATCTCTGATGAGTAATGAGTATGCTCAGTGATATCTTGAGAACTCCATGTCAGTGATTAGATCATGTTAAAGTTTTTGATTGTCCATATTTTAAGTTTTACACTTTTCAGCTGAGTATATTTATTATAATTTGTCACGTTGGGCCATACAATGCATTGTACACTGTTTTTATACTATTTTATAGCAAATATAATTCACACTTAATATTTATATACTGGATGTTTTGCACTTTGGAATTATTATACTGTATGTAATATTTTTAATTGCTTTTTATTATGCTTGATTGAATAATATCTTGTGAATACATTACATTATAAATACACAAACATTATTATGTATTCACAAAATACAATTGTAAAATGGCTCCAAAGATGAACTGTAACCTTGCTTGAAGACATGGGGGTTTATTTATTTTCAACATAGATGCGTTGCTCTTTTTCTTGACTTTGGTGATGTAGTTTAGGTGCCTCATCCGCACATTTCTTTAGCATGCACTATGCTAGTTAAGAGAGTCTCAGATACAGAACATATTCATTTGGTTGTTGCTACTGTGGATAGTTTTTGACTATAGTTGACTCTGTGTGTCTTTCAGTCTTCAGCTACTGACCCCTTTATGCCCTCTACTTCTCCATAGACTTCTATGGGCAGCATGTAACCTGATCCCTCAATCAGCTGACAGCCTCTCTTATACTATTTAAGTAAGCAAAGTTTGTTGAAACCATAGAGACCATTTAAAAAATAACATTTATTTTTACATTTTTTAACTCAAATAATTCCTTGGCTATAAATACTCTAGACAAAAGCCTACTCTTCTAACCCTTTTCCACACCTCAACACATGCTGCTGTGCTTCTGTGGTTTAGTAGAGGAAGAGATCTCCAGAATTTTCGATTATGAAATTTGATTAAGAATACAAGAATAGGGCTACATTATTTTTTTTAAGCCCTTATAGCTAGCCCCAGAATGAATCTGAGGGCTGCATCTGGATTATTTTATCTATGTGTTTTTTTTCCTCTGGAAACTCTGATCGCCTTTTGTCGGCATAGACGCTTGTGTGGTCCATTGTTACATCCAGCTCCGGACAAATCTTTAGTTATCTGTGGATTGATCAGTGAATGTTCCGGATTATATTTGCATTCTAGCTACATGATTATGCACTTTAAATTTATGCAACACATCCATACAGGAAAACCTTACATGGCTGACCTTTCTGGGTGTAGTATATATGTCAATTATAAAGAATTCCAGGTTTGCAATTTAGAATAAGAATAAGCTGGATGTAACAAAACCAGAAAGTTATCAGAACAAAATAAAAGTCGAGCTCCTGGGGAGTGTGTGGACCTTATATTATATTGGGGTCAATTTTTTAATGTGTTTAACATGGGTCACAAAGCCAGTCAATGTAAATTCTAGCAGAGATCTCGTGCATTTGATATAGTAATGAGATAGATAAATATGTAGTCAGACATACATAGATAGATAGATAGATAGATAGATAGATAGATAGATATGAGAGAGATAGATAGATACTAGTGCATCTCAAAACATTAGAATATCATTGAAAATGTAAGGGGTTCTCTGGTTCTATCTTTTTATTTGTTA
This sequence comes from Phyllomedusa bahiana, assembly GCA_025379985.1. NCBI lineage: Eukaryota > Metazoa > Chordata > Amphibia > Anura > Hylidae > Phyllomedusa > Phyllomedusa bahiana. Next base: position 44,672 of record JAODAL010003733.1, read on the forward strand.
TAGGGCTCACAAATATATTATATTAAACCTTGTCATTCATACTGTAATGAGTCTATATGATATATGGGTTTCTCTATTTGACTTAAATTATTGATATCAATTATCTTTTCAGTGATATTCTAATTTTTTGAGATGCATAGTAGATATGAGATAGAAATGAGAAAGCTAGATAAAGCAAGGAAAGGAAGCAGCACTATGTGGAGATAATTATCTCTGTGCCAGCAGACAGGGTTGTTTTTTTGGGGTTTTTTTTTGCAGAAAACAGGGGACTTGATTGCAATAAAATTCAATCTTGAAATAAGCCCCAACGTGTGCACTGAAACATTGCATGCTGCTGACATGGGAAAAACATCTTGAATTTGACTTCAATCATGAGTTCTTCTACATTTCATAGATAGGAGACAAAGACTCAGATGTCCGTCCTTTTATAAAAACCCAAGATGTGTGGTGCAAGACAATGAGCATTAAAAACCATTATTCTTCACCTTCTTTTCCCTTTCTCTCTCCATTCCTCTACCTTGGTATTCTCCTTTACCTTTTTCCATCCTCACACTTACCATGTTCTCCAGCTCCTTTTTCCTTTATAATTTCCTTCACATTTGCCCTCATCTCTCTCACCCATCATTCTCATCTCCTTTCCATCTATTTTCCTTTATCCTTGGTCCTATCTTTCACGGTTCTTTTCCCTTTTCTGTTTCTTTACCTTTCCCTTGACAATTTTCTTCACCTTTTCTTTGTCTTCTCTCATTCACGACATTCTTCCCCCTTTCATCCTCAACTCCTTTTTTATTTGTCTTTTCCTTCACCTTTAACTTTACCTTTCACACTTGCCACATTCTTCTCTCTTTCCTTCTCCTTTACCTTATTCTTCTCCTTCAACCATACAATTTCTTCATTCTTTGTTTCCCTTTTTCTTTGTCCACTCTCTCACTCTCCATATCTGTCTCCCTTGTATTTTCCATTCCTTTCTCTTGGTCTTTTCATTCACCTTTCTCTTCTTCTCTCTTGCAAACACTATACCCCTTCTCTCTTTCCATCTCTATGGCCATGACCCCACGGCACAGGTTTGCGGACGGTTTTTCAGAGGGTTTCTCAGACGACCGGCGGCCCAAAAAACATTCTACGTGCTCATATTTCCGTCCGTTTTTTGGACGGTTTATGAATATGTGAATGGGAAGAGGGAGGGCTTTTCTCTGCTCATTGTGGAGAAAAGCCGTCCCCCGCAGCCGTGGGGACGGCACACAAACCAGACAAATACCGGTCGGATAAACCGACCGGTATTTGTCCATTGCCGTGTAAATGGCCCCTATTTCTTTATCTTTGGTCCTTTCCTCCCATTTCTCATATTCTACTCCCTTTCCTTTTCCGTAAACATTGCCTTAACCTCCGCTTCACCAATCACCATATTCTTCTTCCTTTCCTTCTCCAGTCCTTTCTCTTTATCTTGTCCTTCACCTTTTCCCTGTCCTCTCTCTCCCTCACCATATTTTTCTCCCTTTACTTATTTTTCTCCCTTTGATCATTGCCTTCACCTAACCTTGTCCATACACGTACCATATTCTTCTCCTTTTTCATCTCCGTTCCTGTTATTTGATCATTTCCTTCACTTTTTCCATGACTTCCCTTTCTCTACATTTTCTCTCCATTTCCGTCTCTATTCCTTGCTTCTTGGTCTTTTTCTTCATCTTTTCCGCTCTCTACACACTACTTAACATATCCTTCTCCCTTTTCATATTTCTCTCCTTCACCTTTCCTGAGCTCTCTCATTTTGTCCATTTCCATTTCCTCTTTCTATGTATTATTTCAATATTATTTAAATCATCATCATTTGTTTCTTAAGCTAAAAAACCATGAAACACATATTTTACTTAAAAAAAAAAAATCTATAAAATGAGACATAAAAATTGAGCCATTTCTCTGTCTGGGTAACATAATCAAGAAGTTTGGAGGGGACTCGCTCCGTAAGTCCACCCAATGGAATAGTGGCCTTTGTCACCGTGAGCAGTCAATATACTGACTAATCAATCTCAAGCACAGCTCTTTGCAGCTACTAAGTTTCAGTATTGATTCATGTACAGCACTCCAGAAATTTCTTCATTCCATGCAACACAATGACATCTCATAGCTCATCTAAACTACGGCTTCCGCTCTCTTCTGCCTTCCTCTGACAGCAGAGGCTCTCGGCACACATCTGAAATCTGTTCTGGATAGCTCCCCTGCTGCAGACAAGTATTTGCAGTTCATGCACTATATGTTTGTCCGACATTGTTACCACCTAATGAAGTCAATATTTCTCATGCTCCTACATGTGCTGTGTGCACCAGAATAAATCTTTAACAGTTGTAAAGGTTGCAGATACAGTTTTATGAGAACACAGTGTACGAGGAAATAAGACATGAAGCTGTAGTAGGAGTAATAGTTATTCTGCTACATCAAAAACAGCAGTAAAACTGAATTAAAACGACTCAAAACTTCTAGTTTATTATTGGTATTTTTTTTATTTCATTTGTTTATTTAGTGGTTAATTTATTTCTATTATAAATAACCTACAGCTATTCAGGAAGCAATGGATACACTTGACATGTATTGGATGTATATGGGATATATGCCTCTTCTACTTTGCTTTCTATTCTGCGGCAAGCATACATCCAATGCATTTCAAGTATCTTCAATGCATTTGCAAACATGTCCTGTGGCCTGACGAAACTATATATATATAGTGCAGTTTCAAACATCAATCTGGCTTTTAAATGCTTGTTTTGGAGTAATGGCTTCTTCCTAACAGAGTGGCCTTTTAGCCCATGTTGATACAGTCCACTTTTCACTGTGGATAATGACACACTTACCAGCTCCTTCCATCATCTTCACAAGGTCTTTTGCTTTTGTTCTTGGGTTGATATGCACATGTTGGACCAAAGCACGTTAAGGAGTCAAGTGAGGTGAAGGAAAGAAGACAAACTCTTTTTTTATCATGTTAAGTTTGGGAGGAGAAGAAGAACCATATGACTTATTGGCATGCTTGGATACTGTAAAGAAAAGCATTTAAGGGGTTTTATCGTTTGAAGGTTTCATAGACTTGAGCTAACAATATCCGTTTCAGTTTCAAATGCAGAGGCGAGTCTCTCTTCCCTGTAGGCGTGTATCTCCTCCGAGGAGGTGTGTCTCCCCTCACTGAAGAGCTGTAACATCATCATTCTGTGTGTGCAGTGGAAGGGTGTCTGGAGAGGATAGCTCTGCAGCCTCCTGCAGTATTCTCATGTTTCTGCAGAGCCTTCAGTTTCAGGCTTCACAAGCTACTGATGTCTGTAGAGGATAGCTCTGCAGCCTCATGCATGCTTCTTATGTCTGCAGAGCCTTCAGCTTCAGGCTCCACAAGCTCCTTGTAACACCCTCAGTGCTCTAAACAGTTATACATACAGCCTGAAGTGATGAAACAAATGTATGGAATGCACACTGCCCTCCTCCCTCCTTCCCCTCTGTTATCATGCAGGAGGTAGAGCAATCTATATAAGGCTGTGTTCTATGAGTGATGTGAACAGACTGTATAAAGCTGTGTTATAAGAGGGGAGAGCAGTGTATAAGGCTGTGTTATATAAGGGGAGAGTGAATCTAATTGCCCAGATCCTTTACATAGAGCTGAGATAGGAGCATAGAGAAGCTGAGGCCACTTAGTTTCACTTTCAATTTAAACAGCTCAGAGTGGAGTAAGCACAGAGTCCAGGCAGCCAGTCATGGCGCAGGTAGTGTTTCCCGTCCGGGGGCATGTCTAAACATGCTGAATGAAATGTCAGTCAGCCAATCACAGAAAAGGGGGCGTGTCCTTACCAGTAGCTGCAGCAATAACTATAGATGCACAGAAAAGCTCATATCTACTATACTAAGTCACTTAGGTAAAGCAAAACAGTTACAAAAGTGCTTATTTTTACTGTCCTCATCATTTTAGATATGATTTTTGTAGCGAGAAAACCCATTTAACATCTTGACTTTAGAAGTGCATTTAGAATAAATGTAGAAAGCAGCCTTTTCAGGCCAATAGTATAAATGGAGTAGGGATTGCAGGACTGATCCTTGAGGGCAGCAGACCCACTTTGAAATGTAGAGAGCAGGGCTACCACCCAGCAGCACTAGTGCTAGACCAAGTGGATGTATGGGCAGATGTAGTACAGATCTTTATATGCATGTTAGCACACAGAGATATATATTTTTATTTGAGTGTAGGGTTCCAAACTGATTATTTTCTCAGGTTTAAAAGAAGCCTGACTTCATTCCAGGGTTTATTAGGAGAACATTATGGTTTTTCAATGCTTGCCCTTGTTTGTTATGAGTAGTGTTGAGCGATTATTACCGACAAAGTTGAAATCGGCACAGTATTTACGTTGATCGGATCACGCGATAATTTAGGTTAAAATCTGTGCAAAATCTATTAATATCGCGCCATTTTCGGCGCTTCCTGTCATTTTGCGGCCAGCAAATCAGCTTACAGATAGAGCAGGTGAGTTTTTGTGTGCGACGTCATGACGGGGATGTGTATGGTTGCGATTGGCTGGAAAAATCACATGACCTCGTTTTTACATAGAACAGCCCTTCCTGTTCATGATCAGTGTCTCTCAGCGTCTCATAGCAGTAGGACATGCGCTCTGCCTGTGTCCAAACAGCTCAGAAATTATTCTATTTCTTCACAGAGAAAGCTCTACTGTTAGCTGTGATCCTTAAAAACTTAGTTAGATCAGAGATTTGAAGATTTTATGTAGTTAGGTAGAGAATTTTAAAGGAGCATCTACCGCTGTAAAGTCACGGGGAGGAGCGGGGGGGGGGGTGGGGGGAGGGAGTCCCTCGGGCGAACACAGACAAGCTCTTTAAAGAATACTGGATATAGTTCACCAAACTTATGTAGACATTAACTGCAATAGCTTTATTATTAAAAAGTTTTCTATTGAAATATTTCCTGGATATTGGGCAGCCTGAACTTATATTGGGATACACATCTTTTCGAGTAACTGCAGGTCTCTTTGTTAGGTGCAAAACTCCACTTTTATTATCAGTATACATTTCAGATAGGTGTCCTTTTTCAATTTTGCCCATTCCAGCTGTGTTGATATATCCACCTTGCAGTTTAAATTGAATCCAGCAATTTGTAGTCAGCACAGGTTGATAGGTGGCAAAAATACCTTCATTATCCCAATACATTTTTAGATACGTTTTTTTCACTTTGCGCAGTACAGCTTTGTTGATAGAGCTACTTTGCAGTTAAATGTGAATACCACAAATTTGTAGTCACCACAGGTGAATTGAAAGGTGCCAAAAATACCTTTTATTATCCGAATACATTTCAGATACGTGTTTTTTTCACTTTGGCGCACGCAGCTTTGTTCATTGAGGCACCTTGCACTTAAATGTGAATACAGCAATTTTGTAGTCACCACAGGTTTAATTGAAAGGTGCCAAAAATAAACCTTTTATTATCCGAATACATTTCAGATACGTGTTTTTTCACTTTTGGTCATCAAGCTTTGTTGATAGATCTACTTTACAGTTAAAATTTTTAATCCAGCAACTTTGTAGTCACCACAGGTTGATAGGTGCCAAAAAAATACCTTTTTTATCAGTATACATTTCAGGGTACGTGTTTTTTTCACTTTGGCGCAGTGGCCAGCTGATGTTTGATAGAGCCCCCCTTTTGCATTTAAATTTGAATCCAGCAACTTTGTAGTCACCACAGGTGTACTGATAGTGCCAAAAAAAACCTTTAATATCCGTATACATTTTCAGACAGGTTTTTTTTTCACTTTTGGGCAGTGAAGCTTTGTTCATAGACTACTTTGTAGTTAAATTTGAATACAGCAATTTTGTAGTCACCACAGGTGAATTGATAGGTGCCAAAAAATACCTTTTATTATCCCGTATACATTTCAGACAGGTTTTTTTTTCACTTTTTGGTCAGTCAACTTTGTTCCCTAGAGCTACTTTGTAGTTAAATTTGAAAACAGAAATTTTGTTTTGATTATAGGGATTTTAGAATAGCTGTGATTTGCGTCTTTTAGTAAGAGACTTTCAAAACTCTTCCATACCTTCTCAAATTTTTATATTTCTGAACATGGAGCGAAATTCAGGGTGGTAAGCGAGCAAAGAGGGGGTAGGACATGGAGGTAGCGGTACGGAAAAGGTGCTCCCTTCCAGTGCTGGCAACACGCATGCCAGCGGATTGTCAGTTGCAGGACCGTCAGGCCTGTCATCGCGGGTCAGGGCCCTGTGAATCTCAGTAACGAACAGCGTCGCAATCTGTCCTTCAGTGGTTAATGCAACCTGCATCCAGCAGTCTTACCTCCACGTCCTCCCAGTCATGGCCACAAATGTCGTCATCAGCCTCATCAGCATCCGTCCAACATGAAGAAGCCCAAATGTCAACTCGTGTACCCACCACTGTGGATACTCCATTGTCTGAAGACCTATTTGATGACAAAATGCGGTTGGGTCAAAAGGGCATGTTAAAAGATAAAAGAGGCCAAAGAGGATGTATAGTCAATGTCCAGTTCAACTAAAATGATGGTTGAAAGACTCCTTTTTCCGGCACTTTTTAAATCTGGGGGTCATGCAGGTTTGGGGCTCATGCTGCGTTCCAGGACAGGGATATTCAATTTCCAGTTTCAAGTAAATTATGGTTCAAATCATACTGCCTTCTGGCACTTTTTAATTTGTGGTTCATGCAGGTTTAAGGTCATGCTGTGGTGCAAGACAGGATAGTGAATGGTACTGTGATTTTTTTTCTGTGGCTTTTATAACCCAAGTGTGTTGCCTAAGATGTAGCACGTATCCATTTGACTGTTGTGGATGTTAATTCCAGCTTCTCCAGCCCTGTTAGACCTATAGACTTTAATGGTCATCGGTGATAATCTATTATCGACTATCGAATATCTTATTGATAATTGCCGATATCGACTATCCACCCGATGACGATAGTCAACGTAATCGCTCATCACTAGTTATGAGACTATCAATCTAGCTTGTCAAAAAAAGCACAACTTTGAATTAATATGTTTATTTTGTATGGTAATTATAATGTATACTCTTCATCTCAAGGAGACTTCCCACGGATTTTCTTTGTTTTAGACCAAAAAATGCAAACTCTACATTAACATAGATGATAAATGGAAAAAAAAAGTATAGCTATAACACCATAAAGAAACCATTCATATTACGCCAACATCCTCATATGTTGTAAAAAGAAAAAGATTCCTTCCATAGTCATGTACGGTTAGTTAATTTATTTCTGATCTTTGTTCTCCGTTTCTCTCTAAGTACATTCAGTATTCATTAGAGTCATTGTTCCCATAACTTGTTTTCCTTTTTACGTGATGATTTAATAGTGTTGTGAGGCATTAATGTTATAGGGCCTTGGGCATTGAAATGTGCTTGCATGTGGGCTGAAGAATGATTCACATTGGTAGGGAATTCAAAGAGAACTGTTGGGTCCTCTAAAAGAAAAGAGCTCACAACCTACACTGATTTGAAAGATTTTAACTTTTTTTTTTTTCTAGCCTCTCCACCACTTTCCTGGCACCTAATATGCATTTGTGCTCCTAGATGGTCAATTGAGTGGTTTCCAACTCTTAATGCGAAGAACCATAAAGTTCACACCTCTTAAGAACTAAGGATAAGTGAACATCCCTTTAAGGAGGTTTAATACTTCTTGGCTCTCAAGAGGATGTGTGATTAGTGGTTACCACCCACTCTACAGTAATGGGATTCATTATCATATGATGTGCTGAACGTAATGGTCCCCCTAGCTAATGGAAAAGGGGGCCTAGAATAAAAAAAAGAATAAAAGCTATCCATGCAGTGATGTAGCTCTTATGTTTATGAGTGATTTGGCCTATCATGTCTGACACCATACGCGGTAGAGAACACCTGCTCCCACCTGATCTTTTCTCCTGCTAGCTATACCATCTAGCCAGATTAACATCAGGCTTCCCCCCTGATGATTCTGTGACCTGGGAAGAAATGCATTTGGGGTTTGTCTTAACATTTACTAAGTTAGGTTCAATTTTTTCTAACCTGCATATTGTTTCCAATGTAAAACAACATATGAAATGTGAATTGCAACTTTGTATACTATCTAACTAACTATATATTTGATACAAGACATTGCTGTAGGCATTTAATTCACTATATACTTTACTTGATATGTACCTTGACTCTGAGGGATTCATGAGCCAATATCTGGGGAAGTCTTATTATGGTTAATTAGTTGTGTGGGGTCACCCTTATCGGGGCTTTTACCCCATGAAGGGTTGTTGAGGGTGAGTGATCATTCGAGACAGGATAGGGATAAGTACCACAGCCCCTTGGACTTTCCTCTATTTTTCACTTAATATATAATTATGTTGGGGAATCAGTCAGTTGAATTGTGTAGTAATATTTTAAAGAGATATAAATTAAAAGTTATATTTTAAGGATGGGATTTTTTTGAGCGTCGTGTGGTTGCAACATGAACCTTGGAGTTCATCAATTTTGCCTTCTACTTGTGGGTTCCTTTTTTAACTTAATTTAGCAAACCTGGTCGGTCCTGATATCCCTAATTGCGCTGCTCCTATAGCTATGTGCTCAGTATGGCTGTGTTTCTGTAGACCTGGAGCCAGAATGTGCCCTAGCAGACAGAAGATGGCACCAAATCACCAGAAGAAAGGGCAGAAAGAGAAAAAATCCTGGAAACTCAGGAGGAGGACTCAGTCTGGAGAACCAGTTCGAGAAGAAACAGTTTAAAGAAAGAAAGGTCCTTTCCAATAAAAATAATGAAAGTTTCTGATTTAAGAAAGGCTCCCATTAGAAATAATGGGAGGTATGAACATGGGGAGAGAGAAAATTTAGTTTATATTAAAAAAACTATGGTCAGCATGTATGAATGGGGCTGCGCCAGAAGTATAGCGTATTTTCAGCCCAACATCATACGCAGCCCTGTTCGCTTTGTGTAATGCTTCCCATACACCGGTATCATGCGCATTACAGGATGCCCGCGACACTTTGTAATTCGCCTGATTTCAGAGGGCATGCGGGAGGCAGGGTGCACTAGAACCGTATGTAGCTATAGATTTATAGCTTAAGTACGGCAATTCTAGGCGCATTACAGCTGGAAAAGGTAGAGCACTTTCAAAGTAGTTTACCTGAGCCAGAAATGTTGTATGAGTGCTAGAATGCACCTGATTTATGACCCACAGTAGAGCATGCTCATTAATCAGGCGCATTCTAGGCTATTATTATGTGCATGAAATTTGATGTTTAAATGCCAAATTTCATACATGTCGCTCTATGTGTGGATAAAGAGGGAATCTCTTATCCCACTGGTGATCTGCCAAAGATTGTGTCAGAGGTACCTCCATGTGATCCCCATCAAGGGCTAAGATTGATGACAATTTCTGTACTGCAGCATATATCAGTGCACTTTAAATTCCAATCAAAGTAAATTCTAACCGAGTCCAAACACTTCAATTCAGGTGTGCCGAAAAGATTTTCGCTGAAATTTCACACTAACGCTAGCTGTATATTGGGATCAGGTTTCGTTTAGTTGGTTTACTTACCCATTTCCTGGCACTTTTGGTATCATAATGTTGTTACTTTAATGTCTAATACCTTGTTTCCCTGAAAATAAGGCATCCCCCGAAAATAAGACGTAGTGCAATTTTTTTAATGCAATTCAGAGTTTGGCTGCTTATGCTGATGTTTCTGATAAAACCACTACAGCATATCAATACATGTTGATTTTTTGTTGAACAAAAAATGTGAATTCTTGTTCATGGAGGAATAAGACATCCCCTAAAAATAAGTCTTAGCTCGTCTGTTGGAGCAACAATTAATGTAAGACACTGTCTTTTTTTGGGGGGAAACAGGGTATCACATCTTACCCAGTGACACATTAAAGTTACTTACATAACCTTGGAGCTGAAATGGCATCAAACAGTAGTGACATTGGAGAAAGAATGCTGTGGGAATGGAAATGCCAGGGAAGTGGTAAGGTAATCAATTAAATCCCAATAAAAAACCTAATGAGACATTTATGGTGAAGATTAGGGTTAGAGTGACACGTTAACCTGAGTTAAAAAATCAGATTTAGGATGTCCAAACCCACATTTTTTCACAAGTTTAGTTGCAATGATGTGTAAGTAAAATTATTATTGGCCTTATTTCATTTTATGTGGACTAAATTGACAGAATCCACAAAAAAATGAATGAAATCTGAATCCCATTGTTTTAGATGGAAATCAGTGCTTTTCAGAATTTTTTTTAATCCGAACTTCGAATTCATGATTTGAAATGGGGCTAATCCATAGCCAAAACTGCAATGAAAATGACAACATGTAAGCTAAGAAACGCAAGATCTCTCATTAAGGAGAGCGCCATATAGGTGTGTGGAGATTCGAAATTGCCTTTTGCACTTCACGAAGCATCTGCATATCACAAGGCATTATGAGAAAGGAGCTGAGAAGCTCAAGTGCCATCTATTTGATTTAACAAATCCTCAATTTGCTTTTGACCCACTGGGTCTTTGGAAAGTAAAAGGGATATTTAGCCAAGGCAGCATCACCCATCTGTAGACAGCCGTTTCTCCTTTCCCATAACGCCTTGTGCTAAACATGTAAGCTACAAATCTATGGCAGAAACAGACGGTATGCCTCCTATCTCGGCCATAGATTCCAGCATGGAGTTTTCCAATGGAAAAATCCATCCTGTGAGCATAGCCATAAATATATATATTATGATTTATTGTGGACACAAGATGGTGATGGCGTAAATCTCAGGGGCCTCCAGGCACAGTGCCCTGTGTTGTGTGAACCAGTCCATAACACCCTAGGGCTTTATTCATCTAGTAATGCAGTCGCGCGGTCTAGAAGAAGAAAATAAATTCTGGATTCATTTGCAGATGTAAAACACATAAAAAGGACAACATATAATAAATGTCATTTTACCTTTCATTTCACCTTGACAGAAGCCAGAAAAGAAAATTGGCTCCAATTTCAGTCAAGAAATAAGAAATATATTATTGATTTTCCAGCCTGAAAAGAAGAGGTGTAACATTTGTTTTCCACTTCATTTCTTCTTTCCAGTCATATTTCATCTCGTTACTTCTTAGATAGTTACTGCTGTAATAATAATATTGGTTTTCTAATTCAATGAACAATTGAGGTCGGTTATGTTATTATTGTTTTCCTTTGTGTTCTTGTAACGTATTTGCGTTGGTATAATTAACTATCAAAGCCTGAACAAAAACTTATTTTATTGGAGCAGATGAATTGTTATTTTTAAGGCAAATTCAGCAGAATAATGTCGATGTAGAAAATAATACTTTTTTTATTTTATTTTGTAGTTTTATTTTTATTGTTGGTTGTAAAATATTTGTGTATTTTCAAAGAAACACAAGAAAGTAAAAGAGGAAAGTGTTCTAGAATAATTCATGTTTGCAAGAACTTCATCCTAAACGTTAGGCAAAGTATGAACAGAAATTGTCTACATTTTCTTTCTTAAAGAGGTTTCCTAACCACAAGGATTGACTTTTAATATGTAGGGAAAGGTAACTAAAGACTATTACTAAATACATTGCTGTTTTGATTTAAATTTACTCAATTTAAAGAAGATTGTATTTACTGCTAGTGTTCACAAGTTTCTCTAGGTTACTGACCACTTCTCTCTGTTCTTTCTCTTATCTGATTGGTCAAAGTTGCCCTCAATCAGTGATCTCAACCATGATGAGTCATTTCTTTCTCTGCAAAATTAAATAATAAACATTTTCTCCATTCTTGATGATAAAAAATTCTGTGCTGTTTTTGTTTTAGCTGCTCCGGTAGTGATCCATAGTGTACAGCTCATCTCCAGGGGATACGACCAGTGACGAGAGCTACTCCAGCCTGATTGCACATGCTCAGACATCACCTCTCGTCTTAGGCAGCTACTGAGTTTTCAGCCCCAGGTGCTGTCATTCTACTCCCGTCTTCTGTACTCCTCAGTAATTAGTCAAACAGTGCAAATAAATAGAAAGAAAGAAACCTCAATGAGGTCTGTGCATTGGTGAAGAGAAACAAATCCACAGGTTTGGTTCCTGCAGGGATTTGAACATAGGACCCTTGTGCTGTGAGGCAAAAACTTTACCTCTGAGCTACATTGTAGCTATTCACAACTTTATACATAAACAGACCTTTCTTTAACTAGAGAGAGTAAAGGCCTGGTGATGCCATCCTGCTGGGTCACATGATATGCAATTCAAACAATACACACACGCCCCCCTTCTGAGCACACAGAGCTCAAGAGCTGGATGCAGGAGGCATGAAATTAGATTGTGGCAAACCCCTTTAAAGTCTATTGTCTAGTTCAGTTTTATCAGGCTGTAGTATCTTGTTGTTTCTTGTCTTACTACCGTTTGGCCAGGTTCTAGAGTTTATAGTTCTAATAGATTTGATCTTTGTTTAGTTTCTACTAGACCCTGATAGGGAGTTTCTGGGCCCAAAAGCCAATTGCTGTATTAGGGTCCGGTTAGTTTTGTTTTGTTTTTGTTTTTTATAGGTAAAGGCATTAATGTTATCTTTAGGCATAGAGATTTTGTTTTTTTGGGGGGCAGCCATAGGGTGGTGGGCTTTAGTGAAAAGATTAAGGACTGTTATTGCTAGAGATGGGCGAATTGATTCTAACGCAGTGGAATTCGTTTAGAATTTCAGGAAAACTTCAGTTCTGAACGAAGTCGAAGTTTGGGGTACTTCGGGTGAACGAAGTGTGCTTTTGATTGATAAAATGGCTGCGAGCACAAGGCCCTACATGGGGCAAAGAACTCTGGGAGGAAGAAGGGCATAGCCTGCATGACATGTGCAGAGATGAAGCCAATCAGAGACCGGCGGGATTCTGTGACGTCACCGCACTATATAAGTCCGGGCGCGACGCTGGGAGCTCACACTCCTCTCACTGTACTGATCAGGGAAGGTGCTGCCACGGCTGATTGTGATGGCTCTCACTGAAGAACTGATTTTTATACAGCGATTTTTGTGGGGTGTCTCAGCTTATCTCAGAGACTGCTTCTCTTAACCTTCTATTTCTAATTTTTTTGGGTATTGGATCTGAAGTCCAGTGTGCGTCCAGTGCAGCTGCATATACATGTAAATCCTATCTGCTCACAGCACATTGAATATCCAAGGGGGATCTAAGCCAGTTCCTGTTGTATTCATTTAAAGAATCAGCATTTGTACAATACAAATACCACTTCATTTTTGGCTGCTCAATTCTTTGGCGCAATTTACATCAGGGGTTAATTAAGCATTGTTTTTCAGCTGTGGTGATCCCAAGAAACCGTCATTTTCAACGCCAAAATATATACATATTTCATGTAGCCGAATACACAAGCAAAGGATAATTACAATTTTATCTCTTGTTGTGTGGCGTAAAAAACACGCATTGTAACACGCTACCAAGCTACTCGTTTGTGGTGACTCATTTGTTTGGCGCAATTTACATCCAGGGGTTTATTAAGCATTGTTATTCAGCTGTGGGGACTCCAAGAACCGTCATTTTCACGCCAAAATATATAACATTTTCCTGTAGCCTAATTCACAAGCAAAGGTTAATTACAATTTTATCTCTTGTTGTGTGGCGTAAAAAACACCGCATTGTAAGACGCTACAAAGCTAGTAGTTTGTGGTGGCTCAATTCTTTGGCGCAATTTACATCCAGGGGTTAATTAACCGTTGTTATTCAGCTGTGGTGACTCCAAGAAACCGCCAATTTCACCGCCAAAATATATACATTTTTTCCTGTAGCCTAATTCACAAGCAAAGGTTAATTACAATTTTATCTCTTGTTGTGTGGCGTAAAAAAACACCGCATTGTAACACGCTACAAAGCTAGTAGTTTGTGGTGGCTCAATTCTTTGGCGCAATTTACATCCAGGGGTTAATTAAGCGTTGTTTTTCAGCTGTGGTGACTCCAAGAAACAGTCATTTTCACCGCCAAATATATACATTTTTCCTGTAGCCTAATTCACAAGCAAAGGTTAATTACAATTTTATCTCTTGTTGTGTGGCGTAAAAAACACCGCATTGTAACACGCTACAAAGCTAGTAGTTTGTGGTGGCTCAATTCTTTGGCGCAATTTACATCCAGGGGTTAATTAAGCGTTGTTATTCAGCTGTGGTGACTCCAAGAAACGCCATTTTCACTGCCAAAATATATAAATTTTTCCTGTAGCCTAATTCACAAGCAAAGGTTAATTACAATTTTATCTCTTGTTGTGTGGCGTAAAAAAAAACGCATTGTAACACGCTCAAAAAGCTAGTAGTTTGTGGTGGCCAATTCTTTGGCGCAATTTACATCCGGGGTTAATTAAGCGTTGTTATTCAGCTGTGGTGACTCCACGAAACCGCCATTTTCACATCCAAAATATATACATTTTTCCTGGAGCCGAATTCACAAGCAAAGTTTAATTACAATTTTATCTCTTGTTGTGTGGCGTAAAAAACACCGCATTGTAACACGATACAAAGCTAGTAGTTTGTGGTGGCTCAATTCTTTGGTGCAATTTACATCCAGGGGTTAATTAAGCATTGTTATTCAGCTGTGGTGACTCCAAGAAACCGTCATTTTCACCGCCAAAATATATACATTTTTCCTGTAGCCTAATTCACAAGCAAAGGTTAATTACAATTTTATCTCTTGTTGTGTGGCGTAAAAAACACCGCTTTGTAACACGCTACAAAGCTAGTAGTTTGTGGTGGCTAAATTCTTTGGCGCAATTTACATCCAAGGGTTAACTAAGTATTTTTCTGCAGTTGCACTAAGTAAAAGAAACTTTCTTTTTCACCGCCACAGAAGAAATTCTGTAGCATAATTCATATCCGAGGTTAATTAAGCCTGTTTGAGCTTTTTATTCAGTAAAATACACAGAGTTATTAAACGGCACTTACATGTCAATTTTTCCTGCCATTTGTGGAGCGCTAATTTTATATCCAACAAGGTTTTACCCAAGTTTCTTAGTGGGTCATTTGGAGTCAAATACAGGGTGTGTATTATCATATATAGTGTTGAGTCGAATTACTTGGCCATCGACATCGGTCGTGGTCGATAAGTCGACCATCATCCCTGACAAGAAATTCATGGTCGATGGTAGATTATGAACGATGACCATTGAAAGTCTAATGGGATAGAACAACACCTTCATTCTTACAACTCCAAACAGGGCTGAGAAGCTAGAATTAACATCCCCACAACAGGAAACTAGATATGTGCTACATCTTAGGCAGCACCCTTAGATTTATAAAATCCACCAGAAAAAAAATCACACAAAGCCATCACTTCCTGTCCTTGCACCACCAGCATGAGCCTTAAACCCTGCATGACCCACTAAATTAAAAAGTGCCAAGAATGCAGTATGATTTGAACCATCCATTTTACTTGAACTTGACATTGAATATCCCTGTGTCCTGGGCCACAGCATGAGCCCCAAAACTGCAGACCCCCACATGTTAAAAAGTGCCGGGAAAAAGGAGTCTTTCAACCACACCACCATTTTATTTTCACTGGACATTTGACTATCCCTGTCGTGGGCCACACGCAGAGCCCCAAACCTGCAATGACCCAGATTAAAAGTGCCCGAAAAAGGAGTCCTTTCAAACCACATTTTAGTTTCACTGGACTAGACTTCCCTGTCCTGGGCCACAGCAAGAGCCCCAAACCTGCAATGCCCCCAGATTAAAAAGTGTGCCGGAAAAAGGAGTCTTTCAGCCGACCATTTTAGTTTCACTGGACATATACGTCCCCCTGTCCTGGGTAGCGCTATGCCCCTCCGTATGAGTGGCGGACCAATTGAGCTTCACTAGGAAATTACTGTTGAGTTAACGCTCCTGTTACACCAGGTGCCCTTTTCTTGGCATTCTTTTCTCATTTTACTCAACGTGCAGAGGAAATGGCCTCTGTACTTTGTGTCTCTGTCCGTGCTTCCATACTCCATAGTCCTCTGAATAACCTACATCTGGTCAAGTTTTCACTTACTCTCATAGAATTTTTTTACCAGCTTTTTGTACATGCAAGTTTTTTAGTAGTTTAATTTCTAGAAAACACATTTATATAATAGATGGAATCCCCATGTCTTTGTTTCTCTTTTTAAATTGTATTAAATGGTTGTCTCAATACAGGGATTGCTAGCTATGTTAAAGATCTTGGCATAAACAAGTCATTTTGCAATATTGTCCATTAACAGTGTCCCTACCTATACCTGTTTCTTGACAGCACCATCACCCTTTGAGCCACTCTTGACAATTGTGAAGAACAAATTTCTGTTAGAAACAACATTTTTTTTATAATAGGACCTGTATTATAGCTGCATGTCACAGCAAAATGCCCCCAAAAATTCAAAACATGACCCATGAGCCACGCTTTTTGACAATTTTGAAGAACAAATGTCCTGTTAGAACAAGATTTTTTTTTTATCGAATAGGACCTGTAGTAAATAGGCTTGCATAATCAGAGCAAAATGCCCCCAAAAAAAGAAAAGCAAGACCCTTGAGCCACGGTGGACACTTGTGAAGTACAAATGTGTGAGTTTAGAAACAAAACATTTTTTTATAATAGGCACCTGTAGTATAGCTGCATGTCACAGCAATATGCAACCAAAAATTCAAAGCATGACCCTTAGAGCCACTTTGGAACAATTGTGAAGAACAAATGTCTGTTAGAAACACCCATAACATTTTTTTAATAAGTCAGGACCTGTTGTATAGCTGCATGTCACAGCAAATTCCCCCAAAAAATCAAAGCATGACCCCTGAGCACACTTGACAATTGTGAAGAACAAATGTCCTTGTTTAAAAAACAATTTTTTTTATAATAGGACCTGTAGTATAGCTGCAATGGTCAACCAGCAAAAACCCCCAAAAAATCAAAGCATGACCTTGATCCACTTTGGACAATTGGAGAAATGCCAATAAGAAAGCCAAATTTCGTTCAAAGGACATGATTATTGCTGTATCCTCACCGCAACATGACCCCAAAAAAATTAAAAATATGACTTCTCAGCATTATTAAAAATTGTGAGGGAGAAATCACTTAAAAGCCACATTTCTGTTCCAAAGGACCATGATTATTGCCTGGTAATCGTCACAGAGCAACATGACCCCAAAAAATTATAAATATACTTCTCAGCCACTATTAAAAAAATTGTGAGGGAGAAATGGGCCACTTAAAAAGCCACAATTATCTGTTCCAAATTAACCATAATTATAGCTGTCAAATCTCCGCAACATGCTGACCCAAAACCATTGACAATGCGCGAAAACTTCTAAAAGATAAAGTGGAGTAAAATGGAATACGGTTTATGTCATGAACCTTGCTGTCTTTACAGTCTCCTCACAGCAAAAACCAGCAAAATGAAACTTTTGTGGAAAAGAGAATAAAAATTGCAGTAAAGAAATGACATTAAAAAAAATTTTCGAAGAGGACGCATTTCCTGTTTGAAGAGGAATGGTGAAGTAGACCGGGGCAAACTAATCGGTGACCTCGGCAATTGGGGCCACAACATCATCAGAGATCCATGCCTGAATCATCTTGATGAAAGTCAAACGTTCCACATTAACTGTGAAAGCCGATTCTTTTGTCCTGTAGAAGACTCCTCAGCAGTGCTGAAGTGTCCGCTCAGATATGACGCTGGCTGGCTGGGCAGGACAACACCTCTAGGGCGTGGCGAGTGAGCCTCGGGCCATTCGTCCATCATTTTGGAGTACCGCAGACGTCTATTGGGTCCGGAAAACAATACAAAAACACAGTGTAGAGACGACGCAGATAAGTCCGTGCACCATGATCATAAGCTGTCTCAGTTTGTTGGATGTGTGGCCCTGCAATTTGCATGTCGTTGGTGAGTGGTAAATAAAGATTGCCAGAGTCACCCATTAGGCTTCTGCCACCATGCCTGCTGCTGCCGCTACGGCTACATGTGCACTCTACGCTGTCACGTCGCTGATGGTTGTTCCACAGTGACATTTGGGGAACTGTGAAGCAGTCAGCAACAGATGTCTCCAGTTGGATCAATACAGCAAGGTCCTCCCATTTCCTGCATTTTACTCTCATATTTGGGTGGGTGGAAGGAAAGTGCTTGAGTTGTGTTTAGGTAACCCGGGGAACCAGGAGGGTGGCCACCCAGTAACTGTTGTTCATTTTATGGCCTTAATGCGAGGAATCATAGTGGAGGAAATGGAGCATCCAAGCACTCATGTGAGAGATGGAGCCTTGATTTTCCCAAGCCTCTGGGTCGAGTGGGCAAGAAGCAGAACTGATCTTCCTCATCTTCCCTCCTCCGCCTCAAATTCGCGCACAATTCTTTCCAAGGCAGGGACGTTGTAACGTCGGTGATCTAGGAATACCTCCTCCTCCTCCTGTCCGCTTACTTCCGGCACAGGCTTCAACACAGCCCGACTTGGCCTGAGATGATGCACCCCTGAGAGCTGATGCGCCACCTGCTCTAGCCCTGGACCCCGAACCACGGCCAAATGAATACCGATGAAATGTGAAACTGTCGGGCGCTTGTGGATTTGAACGTAGAGAAAGCTCGTGTCCCCGACATCTGTGTCCCGTCTCCTCCTCCGTCCAGGAACGGGGGGGGGGGGGGGGGGGGGGGGGTTGGGTTTAACGCCAGATTTTCACGCCCGGCCTCGCCACCCTACTAAGCACTCAGCCCTTTGTCGCCCACTTTCCCCCCAGCCTTCTTCCCCTCACTCCCCTAACACGCAGCCCCTAAGGGAACATGCGGATGCCCTCAGCCGAGTTTTCGTCCCCTGCTTTCGGGGTACGTCATGGCGCGCCCAAAAGCGTGACCCAGGGTCCAAACGCGGGACCCCGTCGCCAGAGGTGGGGGGGGGGGGGGGGGGGGGGGGCCCCTTAGCCCATCACCACCCCCAGGCACATAGTAACCTCCCGAGCCGATCCTGGGGGGGGGGGGGGGGGGGACCTTGCCCCTTCCCAACAGCTCAACAGTACCCCATCGATCCGGCGGCGCTCAACCCCAGACCGCTTCCGGGCACGACCCACCCGCCCTGTTCTCCCCTCGTGAGTGGAACACAGGGCCTGCCACGGTACCCCCCAACGGCAGAAGCCCGCCCCTTCTCCCCGGGGGGGGGGGGGGCCACAGATGTCGGACCCCCTCGCCCTTAGGACCCCAGCACTCCACTTACTGCTACCCGAGCCTACCACCAGCCACGAGCAGCGCCGGGCCCCGCATCTAAACCCCCCCGACAACACCCCCCGCCCCCCGGGGGCGCTTCACCCCACCCCGCCCGTCCGTCCCCCGCCCCTGCCGCCTCCGCGCCACCCACGCTGTCAAAATTAGGAACCCACCCTGAGTCCAGCCCCTCGCGCCCTTCCCGGACCTGGCAACTCCCATTCCAGGTTCAAGCGCTCCGCCCCATGCAGGCCGCCACACCGATGCCCCGCGCCCGTTCTAGCCACACCAACCGAGTCCGGACTTAAACCGACCCCCTCCCCCGGAAAAACCCCGCAGACGCCCCGCACCACCCCCGACCTCCCGCCCTCAACTCGGCCATGAGCCCCGACAGCCCCGAGGCCACCACCTCCGAACCTCCAGGGCCCACACACACCACCCAGCGCGCAGCCCTGTCCTCGCAGGGTACGGAGAGAGTCCCAAACTGCCCTCTATGTCTGGGTGCCACCAGCGACTCCACTCTCAAGACGCCCCAGGAATCATATAATGCCCGCCCACCCCCTCCCCCCTCGCAGGATCCCATAACCCACGTTTCAAAAGGGCCCCACATCAGCCCCATGTAACACGCCGCCATATACAGGGCCGCCATGCCCCACGGTCACAGCCGCACCTTCGGCTGCCGCACGGGCAATCTAGTCCCGCCCCCGTCCGGGCCAATCATGCCACGAAGACCAAAATACCCCCCAGAGTGCAGATCCATATCAGGCTCCACCCCGCCTCCGCCTGCATACACGCGTACCATACGACCACGGGAGGGGCGACCCAACCCTTGTGGGACCGACTCAGTCTCCAGGGTCACGGACCAGTAACGATGCCAGCCCCGCGTCTGCGCGGCGGCTGGGCATGTACTTGCCCACGCCAGGGGCCCCCCGCCAGCGCGGCCACCACCCCGCCGGGGGGGGGGGGGGGGGGGGGGGGGCCAGCACCGACGCCACACACCACAGCAGCTCACCTAACGTCCGGACTATCTAGGAACACAACCCCCCCCCTCCACTGCTAACCTGACGCGCCGCCCACCAACCATATATATGGGGGCGCACCGTCCCGGAAGATCCACCCCAAGCCCCACCCCACCACCGCCCCTAATTGCCCGCTTCCCTGCCGCCGGCCAGCTCCGTTCAAACCCCCCACCGGCTCGCAACCGACAAAACTCATCCCGTGACCCAACCAGATTAGCCCTACGGGGCGACTACCCCCCTCAGCACCCCGTGGGCACCATCCGCGCCCGCATCAGCCGCTCGACAACCTACCGACGCTACTTAGCCCAGCAGCGCGCGGCGCCCCCGCCTCCGCCGCCCCCATCCAACCTAGTGACAGCGCGCCGGGTGGTACCAACTGTAAACGTGAACAGGCATGCAAAAAAGCACCTGGACCCCAATCCCGGCCCGCAGGGTCCACCCTTCGGTCGGCCGGGGGGGGGGGGGGGGGGGGGGGGGGGGGGGGGGGGGGGAGGGGCGCTCCGACGCGCCTCCTGCCACCACCAAGATCAACCGCCCCACACTCCACACGCTGTCCCCAGCGCGGGGGGGGGGGGGGACCATTGCCATACCCAAGAACCCCACCGCCCGTACCAGGCATCCACGCCCGCCCCCCCCCAATCCTACCCGGGAGGGGGGCCGCTCCCACCGACCCCCCATGGGCAACGGCGCCCCTGGCGCCGCGACCCCTGTCGATTTAACCTCACCGACCCGTAGAGCACGCGCCCTTTGTCTACGCCTTGCGGGCCCACATATGCCCACATAATCTGTCCCTCCCCCCAACCCCATACCATGAGTACGCCTCCGAACCCCCCCCGTCCTCCACCATACAAGATAGCACCGGCACCGCCACCCACACACCACACACGCTTCATGCACCACCCCCCTAGCTAACCCACCTCACCCTCCATCCTCCGCTTGCCCGTTACGGATCCCCTTCACCCGGCCCCCGTGCCACGATACCTACTTCCCCCAACGCCCTTCTGCGCCCCGCTGCCCCCTAGCAGCCCCGGCTCGCGTGTGCCACACAAGACCCAGACACTCACTCTCTACTCCTCCGGCCACCATAGCCACGCCCACCCCCCATCGCGGTTTGCCAGCGCCCATTGTCCGCCAATCGTCGGGGGCCCCGTGCACCCTCGACCCGCCACCCCACTGTGTGCCTTGGCCGCCTGCACGTCCCGTAGGCCCGGACACTCCACCACCCCCACAATGCCCTCGCACGCGAAGTTCTCGGCCCGGCGCGCCCCACTGCGACACAACCACCAGAGACCAACGGGGGGGGGGGGGGGGGGGTGGGGGGGGGGGGGGGGGGGGGGGGGGCGCCGACAGCACCTCAACACGGGGGGGGGGGGGGGGGGGGGGGGGGGGACTCCATCTGCCCTCCCGGGGGGGGGGGGGTGGGACGACACGCCGAGCCACCACCTTAAGTTGCCGAATACCTAATGCACACCCCTTAGTCAAGGGCGGGGGGGGCGCCCCAGGGGGGGGGGCCCCCGAACTGCGCATCAACCCGCGCTCCGATCGCGCGCCCCATACCAGACCACACGATAGCACGGCGTTACGAGCCCCCTCGCCTTACCGCACCATCTATATATATACCGGCCGCGGCCGGGCACTCGGCAAGGCCCTCTCCCAGGCCAGCCCCCGGCGCCAAGCCGCCCCGGGCCTCTCAACCCCGGTAACACAACAGATGCACTCTCCCGCAACCACTGATCCAAGGCCCAGCCTCGCGGGGCCCGATGTCTCCACTCGCGGAGGGCATATCTCTATCTAATCTCTATCTCTCTCTATCTATCTATCTATCTCTCTCATCTATGCTCCCACCCGCCCCTGCCCGCCCCCTCGACCCGCTCACGGGGTCATCTGCCCTCGCCTCGACCCTCACGCCGAAACCTGACATGAGTCCCTATATATATCTCCCCCCACCTTGGGAAACGGACGGTCCGTCCGGACGCCGCTAGCGCCGAAGTAAAACGCGGCCTAAGTCGCCTGCGCCGGGGGGGGGGGGGGTGGGGGGGGGGGGGGGCAGGGGCACGCAGACATATCAATCCCCCAGCAGCGCAGTGCCCTGTCGCCTCCCGGGGAGGCACGCACCAGCGACCCGCGGGCTCGCCCGAAACGGTCGAACTTCCGCACCCAGTCCCCCAACGCGACCTTGGCCCTCGTTCAGTGCACGGGCGATAAAATTGCATCATGCCGCCCCCCGGGATGACAGCCCCCCGCGCCCCCGGGCACGGTCTGCGCCAACCCGACCTCCCTATAGCCCCAATACGTCAAGATGGCCCCCTACGTACGGGGGCCTCCACACAACCGCGTTGCGGCCCCGCCCGCCTCCCAGAGACTCCCGACCGTGCCTCCCCCGGCAGCTGGGCCCTGTGGGGGGGGGGCGCCCCGTACACCGCCTAGGGACCCCAGCCCGGCTTGCCGTCCCCATCCGACCGCACCTCTATCGACCCGGGGGGGTGGTGTCCCTCCGCCCCCCGTACCCGGTGTGCCACCGCCAGCCAACGCAAGGGGGGGGGGGGGGGGGGGGGGGGGGGGGGGCCGTGTCCACCCCTCGCGCACGGGGGGGGGGGACGGATCTGCCCCGCCGACGCGCACATACGCGGCCGGCAACTCCACCCCCGGCGCCATCCTCCTGTCCCGGGCCGGGGGGGGGGGGGGGGGGGGGGGGGGGGGGGGGGGGGGGGGGGGGGGGGGGGGAGGCGGGAATCTAAACGCTCACCTGCTCCTCACGAATTCGTCCGTGGAACGGGGGTGCGACCCCCACATAAGCTCATATATCCTATATACCGTCAGCTTAGCAATAACACCCAACCCTCGGCTTCGAAAACCTCGTAGTATGAACGAGTACCCCACCCGTGCGACCAATGACGCAGCGCAGGTGCGCATCTGCGCCCGCCGCGGTCCCCAGAGGCCGCACCAGCGGAAGTTCGCAGAGTGTTCTGGGCGCGCCGCCCGGCACACCATTGTGCATGCGTACACCCCTGCATCGCGCGCAGAGCACAGAGCCAGACCCAACCCCGCTCCATCAAACGGTCCCTCTTCGCACACCCCGGCCGGAAGCGTTCCCGTGCCGACAGGGGCCCGCCGCTGCATGCCTCGAACCCCGGACAGATCCTACGGCACCCCCGAACACCCCCTCATCCCGGCCCGATAAGCCCCAGATAGCCCCAGACACCGGCGCGCATAGGACCTCCGCCCCAGGCGTGCACCCGCCCGACCGACACGTGCCGTCTCCCCCCGGGTCCGCAGCTGCCACACGAACCGCGGGGGGGCACGATACAACCCCCCGCTGCACGCCCGGGCAAGCTCGTCCAACGCCACCCCCGCCGCGAACGGGGGGGGGGGGTCCACCACCGCCCCCCTCCCCGAACCCCGATCTCCCCCCCCAGCGACGTGCAAGCGTTGCCACCCCTCCTCCCCGCAACCCCCTACGGGGGGGGGGGGGGGGGGGGGGGGCTACTCACACCCCCTATCCGCGCTGGGGCCAATGTTCGCATCGGGCAACCCGTATATTAGAGGGGCACATCCCGCCCGTCCCCCGTGTGCCCCACCCGCCCAAGATACCCCAGGCACCACCACCCAAGGCCCGCACCCCTCCTGCCGGGGAGCCACAGGGCACGCCCGCGACAACTCATGTAGTCCCGGCACCACCACCCATGGCCCAATACACGGGCGGCGCCCCGGTGCTTCACCCCGATTCCACACTCCCCCCCCATGCCCACCGGCCACCAACGCGGCGGCATATCAGCGGGGTCCCTCCGGACCGCACGGGGTGGGGGGGGGGCCCCCCCAACCCGCCCCACCCGACCCCCCGCGCAGCTCCCCCCCTCAGGTCGGCCCCTCACCCCGCCCGCCCCCTGGTGGACCTGTATGTTTCGAGGTCCAACGATCGAACTCCAGAACTAATCACCACAATGCTCATGCTGACAAGGGCATCGTCCCGCACTGACCTTTTTGGTGGCTTCTTTAAAACTTGCAAGGATGTGCAGAGCTCTTTCCACCTGCCTCCACTCTCGGTGGCTCAACACCCCCGAGGTCCGCACCGGCTCTGCTTGTCATCCATGATGTCACTTCGACTGCGTAATGGCATTACGCTGCTGCCACAATCACTGGCGCATGTAGAGGGTGGAATTCCAGCGTGTTGCCCACGTCAACAATGATACGGTTTGACGGGGAGGCGAGCTGACGCTGCGAGAAACGACAGCAGGCGAACGAAGCAGGGTGCGAACGGCGGAAGTGCGAACTTAGACTTCGAGCCTTCCTCAGCAGGCAGTCCAGACCCGGGGAGCTCTTTAGAAATTTCTGGACGACAAGGTTCATGATAATGCCAGGCAAGGTAGATTGCTCCAGGCCTACCGATCTTAAGGGCGGGGGCCAAAAGCAGAATTTTCGCCCGTTATCGCATACCACCTTGCTGGCACAAGTTCTTGTCAACCCAGCCAGCGCTTCGTCTTGTTGCGGAGAGCCGTCCCACAGCTCCTGACCTGTGTGTGGACGGTCTCCAAGACAGATTGCAATTTCAACACGGTCTGGTTTCCTCTCCTGGGCACGTGATGCCCCAAGGACCTTGGGGGAAAGAACCTGCACCATCCCCTGCGGTTTTGAATAGCGTGCGCCGAGCCTGAGAGCCACCGTCACCCCCCAGAGACCATCCACCCAGCTCACCCATGAGGTGTCACAGAGATATAGCGGCCTTGGGCCGTGCTTACTAGTCCATGTGACGGTGGTCAGATGGACTTTTCTGCCCGGCCACAGATGCATACAACGCGCTGAAATTTTAGATGACACTGGCTGGGCCAGGGCAGGGACGGCCTTTTCTGGCCAAGAAAATGCCTGCTCGCATCTGTTATTGGGGCAGCAAGGGCCATGACGTGCGGAACCCATCTGTTTTCACACCAGACGAAAGGCACATTTCCAGGCCAAAAGCCTGCAATGCCGACATACAGGCTTGGGATGGTTTGGGTTAAAGGTGTTTTCTTCTCTCCCCAAACCTGGAAGACAGAAGGCTGACTGCAAGACTGGCGGCTCTACGCGTGCAGGTCGTCCAAACTGGTGGAAGGAGAAAAGGGTAAGGATGGGTCTCTGGTGGTGCTGGTGGTACTTCTGGGCGACGGTGGAGCTGAAGCGGAGGCTGATCCTGATCATGACTCTGAGAGACATGAGCAGCTTGAGGAACGCTTGTGGTGGCGAGGAGGAGGCGATCGACATATGGTAGTGACAGTGGTTGGAGCCGCGGCGTACGTCAGGCCTTTTTTGGCCAAGTGTTGAGCTCCATATCAAGTCATGACATTCGCTGCATGTGACTCAGACATGTTTGGTGATGTGTAACCACCTAAGGTTCCTTGCATCTACTTATGCGTTTCGGCAAAGCGGCATATACATCGCTGGGGTGAATCAAGGCTGCTCAAAGAAGGCCCAGGCTTGAGAGGTCATGACCTTTTTGACGGCGATAAGCGGAGGAGCGGGTTGCGCTGACCAGGTGGCTGGCGGATTCAATCAGCGGACTTCTGTCGACCGCCCTCTCCATTTTTGAGGCGACCCGTAACAGACACTACCGTCATCGTATTCCTCCCTCGTCCAGCTGAAGGAAGCGCTCGCAACAAATTCTGCTGAAAAACACGTTGGATCCGCTATGTCTCATCATCATTCAATCAACAAAGTGACTTTCGTCGTACCTACATTCTGCATCCAGGAGCTGCGGGCTACAAGTAAGGGGCACTGCAAGCGTTGCCGACCGCCCGGGATTTTTTGGCCGATTGACCCGGCTTCCTTCTCTCCTCTGTGCATCAGTAACAAGGGCGTCAGAGCAAGAAAATAACCTTTGGCTCTTTGAACTTTTAAACATGCTCTGACCCCAACCCGCATTTTTGTCATCAAAGAGGTCTTCAGAAAATGGATTATCACATTGTGGGTACACGAGTTTGACATTTGGGCTGCTTCATGTTGGAACGGATGCTGTTGATTGGCTGATGACGACATTTGTGGCTGCTGGGAGGACTAGGATGTAAGACTGCTTGGATACAGGTTGCGAGTTAACAACTGAGGATAGATTGGCGATGCTGTTTCATTACTGAGATTCACAGTGGCCCTGACCCAGCGATGACAGGCCGACGGTCCTGCAACTCGTACGATCCGCTGGCATGCGTGTTGTCGCCAGCCACTGGAATGAGCGAACCTTCTCGTCGGTACCTCTACCTCCATTCCTACCCCCCATCTTTGCACGCTTACACCTAATTTCGCTCCATGTCAGAAATAATAAAAAATTTGAGAAGGTATGGAATAGTTTTGAAGTCTCTTATTAACAAGACGGCAAATCACAGCTATTCTCAAATCCCACAAATCAAAACAAAATTGCTGGTTTCAAATTTAAACTGCAAAGTAATCTATCACAAAGCTGGCCTGCGCCAAAGTGAAGAAACACGTATCTGTAATGTATTCGATAATAAAAGGTATTTTTTGGGCACCTTTCAATTCACCTGGGTAACTACACAATTGCTGGATCACATTTTGAACTGCAAGGTGGCTCTATCAACAACAAATCTGGACTGGCAACAAGTGCAAAAACACGTAATCCTGTAATGTTTTTGGATAATAAAAGGTATTTTTTGGCACCTAACAATCACCTGTGTAACTACGCAATTGCTGGAATCAAATATAACTGCAAGGAGGCTCCTATTACAAATCTTGGACTGGGCAAAAAGGTGCAAAAAACATGTATCTGGTAATGTATTCCGGATAATAAAAGGTATTTTTTTTTGTCACCTTTCAATTACCTGTGGTGACTACGAAATTGCTGTTAATCACATTTAAGTGCAAGGTCCTCATGAACAAACTTGTAGTGCCCAAAGTCAAAAAACACATATCTGTATGTATTCGGATTATAAAAAAGGTATTTTTTGGCACCTTTCAATTCACTGTGGTGACTACAAAATTGCAGTATCACATTTAATTGCAAAGGGTGCCTCATAGTAAACAAAGCGTGTAGTGCACTAAGTCAAAAGAACACGTATCTGTAATGGTATTCGGAATAATAAAAGGTATTTTGTTGGCATCTATCTATCACCTTGTGGTGACTACAAAATTGCAGTATTTACCATTTTAAGTGCAAGGTGCTCAATGAAACAAAGCTGTATAGCGCCAAAGTCAAAAAAACACGTATCTGTAATGTATTCGAATAATGAAAAGGTATTTTTTGCACCAATCAATTACCTGTGGTAATCTACACAATTTGCTTGCTGGATTCAATTTTATATGCAAGGTGGCTCTATCACAACAAATCTGTGAGCTGGGCAAAAGTTCAAAAAAACACGTATCTGTAATGTATATCGGATATAAAAGGTATTTTTGGTACCTTTCAATTCCCCTGTGGTGACTACAAAGTTTGCAGTATTCACATTTAAAGTGCAAGGTGCCTCAATGAACAAAGCTTAGTGCGCCAAAGTGAAAAAACACGTATCTGAGAATGTATTCGGATAATAAAAGGTAATTTTTTGTGCCCCTAACAATTCACCTGTGGATAACTACACAACGGCTGTATTCGAATTTAACTGCAAAGGTGGCTCTATCATCAAATCTTGGACTGGGCAAAAGTGCAAAAAAAACAACGTAACTGTAATGTTAATTCGGATAATAAAAGGTATTTTTGCAGCCTTCAATTCACGATTTGTTGACTTCACAAAATTCGCATTGATTCCTAATTTAACTGCAAGGTGGGATATATCCACAAAGTTGGAATGGGCAAAATTGAAATGAGCACATATCTGAAATGTATAACTGATAATTAAAGTGTGAGTTTTGCAAACTGTTAATAATAAACTATTGCAGCGCAAATGTCTACAACTAAGGGCCACATGTATGAATTTCCCGCCGGGTCTGGGGGCGCACCTTTTCCGCCAGTTTTCCGGGCGAATCGTGCCGCTGATTTATTCGGTCCGGGCGCACTCATACATAGCATGTAAAGTCCCCACCGCGCCACGACAGTGTTTAGGCTCAGTGTGGGTCCAAGGGAGCAGTGCGGGCTGTGCCAATGATTCACGCCGAGGTAGCGCACTCATACTTGCGGCGGAAAAGTTTCCCTGTGCCACACAGTGTGTGTGGGCACAGTGCGGGTACATGGGCGCAGTGCGTGACTTAGGCTTGCCGTGCGGACTTATGGCGCCAAAAAACGATTCCGGAGTGAGACAGGCTGGAACAGCGAGAAATCATTCCATATGTCGGTGCGAGTATGAATCAAAAATCGCCTTTATAAAGGCTTTCAAAACATTCTCAAGGAAAAGAGCTGAAACCTAAAAAATTAAAAAATACAGAAAACACAAATCACTTTCCAATAGTCCTAATTCAAGACTTAGGATATTGGAAATTGCCGGGAAATACAGTAATTCAAATTCTAGAAGAGCTATTCTTGATTGGTCGGCATAAACCGCCCAATCAGAATAGGAGCGACAGTGAACCATTAAAAACCTATGGGGAAGTTTAGACCAAATCAGAATCCACGGCAGGATAGTTCAAAATACAGTAAAAAATCTGAAAGAGCTGGATTGGTATAATGCTACCGGGGACTTGGCTAGCTCAGCCAATCAGATAGGAGCGGACAGAGACCCATTCTAGCCTAGGAGAAGTTTGCAGACCAATTAGAATCCACGGCGATACAGTTCAAAAATACTGTAAAAAATGGCTGAAAAGATGTGATTGGCTGAGGCTAGTGGGGGCTCGGCGTGAGCTTCATGCCAATCATAGCGCAACTACTTCTCCCATTGTAGTCTAGGAGAGATGGGGCGCAATGGCAACTCGGTCTCATCAAGTGCCATGCAGCACATGAAGTATTACTGAAAAAAATCATTTTTATTAAGTGTAAAAACATTATCGATAAAGATCAGAACCCTTCTTCTACAAATAAAGCAGTTAAAAACCCAAACAGCCGCGTATGTTCGCCAAGACCCCCGGTGCTACATAGGGAATGCAACAGAGAGAATAGCCGGAAATACAGTAATAAAATTGTTAAGCTATTCTCATTGGTCGGCAGAAGCCAGCCCAATCAGAATAGAGCGACAAAGACCCGATTCTAAACCTATGAAAGGAGTTATTAACCAACTCAGAATAGAGTCGACACTAGTCCCATTATATCCTATGGAGGAAGTTTGAACCAATCAAAATTTCAAAGGCGGGACAGTTCAAGAATACAGTAAAAAGACAGAAAAAGATCTGATTGTTTAGCAGCGTGGCTTGGATATTCACCAGCCAATCAGAGCGCGAGCTACTTCTCCCATTTTAGTCTATGGAGATATGGGCGCTCTGAAATCTCGGCTCTCAGTGCCGTGCGACATGAAGTTTAATAAAAAAATCCATTTTTATTAAGTGTAAAACAATTATTCAAGATAAATAGGCAGAACCCTTCTTTAGAAATAAAGCCGGTAAAAACCCGAACAACAGGCGTTTTCGCCGATGACCGCCTACATAGGGAATTGCAATAGAGAGAATAGCCGGGAACATACAGTAATTTCAAATTGTTTAAGCTTTCTCATTGGTCGGACATAAACCAGCCAATCAGAATAGGAGCGACCAATGACCCATTATAACCAATGGAGAAGAATTTACCTAATCAAATAGGAAGCGAACAAGTTGTCCCATTATATCCTAGGAGAAAAATTGAAACTCAACTCATATACAAAGGGCGGCAGTTTCAAAATACAGTAAAAATGCAGAAAGAGAGCTGATTGGTTGAAGTGGCGGGGCTCTTCCAGCTTAGCCAATCCCAGAGGCGCGAGCACTTTCTCATATAGGTACTATGGGGAAAAGAAATTCTCTGCGCCGTCTGTGATTGTCTAAGTAAAAGAGGCGCCGTTATTTGACCATGGGAAGCGACACTCCACCCTATGGGTTTTTAATTGCAATCTGAAATAGAAACTGTACATGGCCGAAATCAAATTATAACACTCTACAAGAAGTTGTATACCGATGTGTATATAAAACGAATAATAATTTTGGGGGTAACGAAAAAAATAATATTAAATCAATAAATCATGTTAGATTCTTTAATTTTCGTTACCCAAGGAACAATAGTATGGGTGCAACGAAAATAAAGAAATAAACATGATATTTATTGAGATTTAATATTTTTGAATAAGTAGGCCGACCGCAATTGGGAGCCGGGTTAGGCAAGGGTTTATCATCGTCGGGAGAAGGGGGGTCAGTTGCGGTCAGGCAGGGCCCAACCCAAAGCAAGTGGGTGGTGGCCATGATCGCGGGATAGCAGCGGGTTTTTAAGTGGGACCCAAGGGGCCACGGGTAAAAACCCCTTCGCAGGTCCAATAAATACGGCACGGGGCTCAGCAAAAGGGGCGGGGGGCCAGTTCACTCATGCGGAGCGCTGGGGTAAAATCCGAACTTGGCGGTGGGAAAGTTTTTTGCTAAGACCCCGGAGGAGCCGAATATGGTATTTGTAAACGTAAGCAAAAGTGAAGCGGGGCCCGGGGACTAATATTGGCACCAGGCCCCGGGGTCAAAAAGCAGCGTACCACCCCGGGCCCTTGGAAAAAACGTGGCCGAGGGGTGGCCATCCTGCCGCCGCAGCAACAGCAGCAGCAGCAGCAGCGCCCATGGCAGAAAGCCATTGCGCCAGTCAAGGCCCCCACCCTCGCGAGGGAGCTGTTTCTTTTTTGAAACATCTCGGTCCAGAGCTCGCTCCTCAAAAACCATGGCCCCAGCAGTCGTTTCCGAGGCGATTGAAAGAGACAACTTATTGTTAAAACCATCCAAAGGTGAGCATGACCGTGTCAGCCAAAGTTTTTGGGGACGCAGTCCCCCCCTTTTCCCAAAAATGGTGGACTCGCCCCGTTCAGAGAATAATGGCTTGTCCGACCGAATGGAGAGTTAAAACCCGTAATTTTTTTTCCCCAAAAAGGCAGTACCCATTTTCAAAAATTGTAGAACAGAAGGGGGGCCCCGCCCTTTGATTACGGTTTGTTCAAGGTGGGGCAGCGCGGACGTCTGAGCTGAAAAACTACTCAGGGCCGTACATGTCCTTTACGGCCCACTGGGTGTGTGTTTCCGGCCCAGGCCACCAAAAAATTTTGGACGGAGACGCCGCTTTCTCCCCACAATATGCTCCATAACCAATGGTGGGGCACAGGGGTGTTACGAATTCTACCCCTGGCTTGCCTCCAGAACGAAGTCACAAAGGGAGGAACTGCTCCGTTCATGCCCCCAAGAAATTGATGTGGGTTTTTCCCCGGCCAACTGCAAATCGGAACCCTGGTACGGACAATGGGGGAACATGGTGCCCGCTGCCCGAGGAAGATGGCCCTGCGCCCTGCATGGCACAAGTTAAATTGGTTTTTTAAAAGGCCTGAAGTCTTCCCCCATCCAGAAATTTCAAAAAAGGGCCAGGAAACTGTGCAGACTTCATCTTTTCCCTACAGACCCGGGAACACCCCCCTCGAGTTGCAATGCAGAACGGCCCCCCAACACACTTGATATGCATTTTTCTCCCGGGGAAAATTCCACCCTGCAAATGTTGGACCGACTGCATGAAAAGAGAAAGGCCTTTAAGTTTTTTTGATGACCAGGCGGGAAATGAGTCCCCCTGTGTAATTTTGATGTCGCATGGCAGCTCTCGGCACCTGCCTTTGCTGGGGGGCCATTCGGGGGGCCAAAAGTTATTTGTCAGTCGAAGGACACGGGTTGAATTTGTCATTCCACGCTTATTCCGGGAAACAGATGTAAAAATGTCCGGGGGGGGGACTGGAGCTGGCGCACACTCGTGGCCCATGATCCGGGGGGGATGAAATGGAGGGGGAGGAGGAGGACTTTGGAGCAAAGATTGCTGGGAATTGGGTGGATTTTCTCCCCGGGGCAAGAGGGGAGGGCGGGAGCAGCGGAGGAGGTAGTGGGATGAGGAAGAAGGAGTACCCGCAAGCACCGGGGCAGATACAGTGGAATGGAGGCAAGGGCCCCCTGGAGTCATTTGTGCAAGGGCCCCACCCATGCTGATTTCCCGGGCAGTGACAGCCGAAAGCAGAAACCGGCAGGGGGGATGACTTCTGGCTCTCCCCCTTTTGGACCCCGTTAGGGCCCAAAATGGGAGCCTTTTTCCCCAGCTATTGGGGGGAGGACAAACTCAAATACTATAGGGAAAATCCCCATAGTCGTTGGCCACTGCCATTGGGGGAACGTCCCTCCTCTGACAGGTCTGACCGGGGGGTTCTTCAGCGCTCACGACTACTGCCGCGGCTCGGGGGGGAAGGGGGGGGGTCGGAGCATACCAGCCCCATCACAGAAACCTAAGTTGGAGTCACTGATGAGAAACTTCCTTCACCCCCTTGAGGAGGCAGTCCCACACAGCGGGAAATGGAGCAACCCTGTGTTAAAACACCGTGGACTACTGGGCACCAAACTGGATGTGTGGCCGAAATTTTTCCGAGTTTTCAGGGGGAAAAGCTGTCCTGCCCCGGCCAGTAGTTTGGCATCAGAGCGGGGTGTTCAGTGCGGGGGGGCCATCGTCCCCCAAGGAGAACCCCTTGTCCACGGGAAAAATGGGGACGACTGACCTTTGTCAAGTGAATCGGCGGGGAGGCCGGTTACACAAAACCAAGCCTTAGGCTCAGATACATCACCCTACGCCTCACCCAAAAATGTGAAAATGAGTGGGGGTTCAAACTACCTGCCCAGCCAATTTCTGATTTCCCCCACCCCCCGATGCCAACATTGCGAAGTTTTCCATCGCCACCAACCACTTTACCCGGGGCTGGGATTGCACCCACCCCCCCACTCTGAGTGCCACGTTGACCTCATGTGCTGTGTGGCTGCTGCCTTTACCCTCCACCTGTGTCATTGTGCCACTCTCTGACCCTTTCTGTTGCTCCCCCGCCGTACCCCACCTCTCGGGCATTTGGGAATCTTTTGGCCCACTCCAGTTTTTGCCACCCCGAATGTGATTGTGCCACTTTTTGACCTCTGCTGCGCGTGGTGTGCGTAATAACACTGTGTCATTGTCCCCTCTGTGGCCTATCTGTTTTAGCCCCCCCCAGAATGTCTTGTGCCACTGCCTGAAACCTCATGCTGCGCGTGGGGTGTGCCGTGACCTAACAGTTAATTTTCCATCGTGGCCTACCCCCTGTTTTTGCCACCTCCGATGTGATTGGCCACTCCTGACCTTTAGCTGTGCTGTGGCGTGCCGTGACCTCCACACGTTATTGTCTCCCTGGGCCACTCCTGTTTTTGCCACCCCAAATGTCATTGTGCCCTGCCTGACCTCATGCGCGCGTGGGTGCTGCCGTGACCTACACACTGTGAATTGTCCCCCCTTGTGGCCCAACCCCGTTTATGCCCCCTCCCAAAAAAGTCATTGTTTCCCTGCCCGACCTCATGCGTGCTGTGGAGCTGTCGGGGCCTTTAACACTGTGTATTTCCCCTCTGTGGTCCCCTTTTTGCACCTCCGAATTTCTTTGTGCCACTGTCTGACCCATCTGCTGTGGTGCTGCCGTGACCACACATGTGACATTTTCCCCCTCTGTGGCCTACTCCTGTTTTTGCCCCTCCGAAGTATTTTTGCCCCTGCCGACCTCATGCTGCTGTGTGGATGCCGTCGTGACCTACACACGTTCATTGTCCACCCCGTGGCTCCTCCGTTTTTCCCCCTCCAGAATGTCATTGTGCCACTGTTTGACCTCATCTGGCTGTGGCTGTGCGGACCCACACATGTGTCATTGTGCCACGCTGACCCATGCGCTGCGTGGCTGCTGCCGTGACCCCCCACTGTGTCATTTTGCCCCTCTCTGACCTCTTTCTGTTGCTCCTGCCCCGTCACCCCCGTCTGTAATTGTGCAATCTTTGGGCCACCCAGTTTTTGCCCCCTCCCGAAGTGATTTTTTTCCATTTCGACCTCATGCTGCGCTGTGGCGTGCCGGGACCCAGACACTTTTCATTATGCCACTCGTGGCCTTTCCGTTTTTGACACCTCCAAAAAGCATTTTGCCAAATTCCTGACCTCATGGCTGCTGCTGGGTGCTGTTGACTCAACACTGTGTCATTGCCCCTCTGTGGCCTACTCCTGTTTAGCCCCCCCAAATGCTTGTGCCACTCCTGACCCCAAGCTGTTTTCTGTGGCTCTGCCGTGACCCACACACTGTTTAGGTCCCATCTGTGGCCTACCCTTTTTTGCCACCTCCGAATGTGATTTTCCCTGCCTACCCATTTCTGTTGTGGCTGTGCCGGACCTCCCCACTGTTCATTGTCTCACTTGTGGCCTACTCCTGTTTTTTCCCCTCCAGAATGTCTTGTGCCACTGCCTGACCCCTTTCTGCTGGTGGTGCGCCGTGACCTACACCTGTGAATTGTCCCACGTGGCCTCTCTGTTTATGCCACCCCCAGAATGTCATTGGCCACTGCCTGCCTATGTGCTTGGGGAAAGCTGTCGTGACCTGCACACTGTGTCATTGTCCCCCTTGGGCCCCCCCCCCCCTTTTTTTCCCCCCCCAGAATGTCTTGTGCCACGGGCTTCCCCCCTTTCGGGTGGCTGCTCCGTGACCTCAGACTGGACATTGTCCCATCGTGGCCCCCCCCGTTTTTTGCCACCCCCAAATTCATTGTGCCACGCCCGACCTCATGCTGCTGCTGTGGATGCGTCGTGACCTACACACTGGCATTGTCCCACTCGTGGTCCTCCTGTTTTTCCACCCAGAAAGTATTGTGCCACTGTTAAAATATGTCGTGTGGGTGTGCCTGACCTACACACTGTGACTTGTCCCACTCTGTGGCCTACTCCCCGTTTATGCCACCTCCAGAATGTCTTGTCCACGCCGACCCAGCGTGTGTGGATGTGTGTGACCTAACCTGTGTCATTGTCCCACTTGTGGCCTCCCCTGTTTTTCCACCCCAAATGTCATTGTGCCACTGTCTGACCTCATGCTGCTCTGTGGGTTTTGCCGTGCCCCACACATGGTCATTGTGCCCCCTGTCTACTCATCTGTGCTGTGGTTTTTGCCTGACCTAACCCCTGTGTCATTGTGCCACTCTGTGGCCCACTCCTGTGTTCCCCCCTCCAAATTTTTATTTTGCCACTGCCTGACCTCAGCTGCTGCTGTGGCTGTGCCGTGACTTTTCCACCTGTGTATTGTCCCATCGTGGCCCTTCCGTTTTTTGCCCCCCTCCGAAAGTGATTGTGCCATGCCTGACCTAGCTGCTGCTGTGGGGTGCTGCCGTGCCCCAAATTTTGTTTGTCCACTCTATGGCCTACTCCCGTTTTTTGCCACCCCAAAGTCATTTGCCCCTGCCCCACCTCATGCGTGCTGTGGGGGCTGCCGTGACCCACACACTGTGTCATTGTCCCACTCTGTGACCTCCCCTGTTTGCCATCCAGAAAATCATGGATGTCTGACCTCAGCTCGTGTGGCTGTGCGTACCTACAACTGTGCATTTTGCCCCTGCTACCTGCTGAGCGTGGGTGCGCCGGCCTACACACTGTGTATTGTCCATGTCTGACCCCATGGCTGTGTGGCGATGCCTTTACCTCAAACTGGTAAATTTTGCCACTCTGTGGCCTATCCGTTTTTTTCCACCTCCAGAATGTCATTGGCCACTGCTGACCTCTGGTGCTTGGGGCTGCCGAACCCAACACTGTGTATTGTGCCACTCTGTGGCCCATTCCCGTTTTTGCCACCCCCAGAATACATTGTGCCCCTGTTGAAATATGTGCGTGGTGCGCCTTACCTCCACATTTCATGATGTTGCCACGAGCCTCAGCTTGTTTTTTTCCAGCTGTCCCTTCTTGACTTTATCAGGCTACATTCCCCCTTCAGATTTTTGGTCAATTTTGCCCTCTTAAGTGCCCAGAGAATTTTAGAGTGAAGCGATTCTAAGAGAGCGGCGGCAGTCATCTGCGTGTCATACTAAAACACAACATTGTATGAAGACCAAACCAAGCTCCCTCTGCATATTTAAGCATGGCACAACGTTCTACAGCACCCTGCAGGCTCTGTGCAGCCTGGAAATAACTGTTTTTTAACATGATTCGTCCCGAAGTAATTCGGAAGGAAGTTATTTTTTGCCGAGAAATTCGACGAAGTGAACAAAACGAATTTCGGGAAATTCGCCCATCTCTAGTTATCGCTATCATTCTCTTTTATTTTAGAGTCAACCTGCATGTGAATCTATACCAACCACGCACCTCTCATCATCTCCCCACTGTATGTGTGTTGATTCATCCATGGGTGAGTCATTTTTCTTTAACTGATACAGGCCTTGCATAGTTTTTTCTTGGGACTGCTGGTGTACTTCCGTGTTTGGTTTATTGTTTTTTGGAGTACACCAACCTCATACCTACATGTAAACACGGATTGTCCAATAATTTACAGGATATTACATTTTTATGACATCCATACATTGCAGAATGCAAGATCATGGGGCAAAAATATAACAATTCTTGTCATGTGATGATGGTCAATTCACTTGGAAAGGAGATTCAGATGTAGCGGAGTACAGTTTGACCTTGATATCACGACTTTTCATGATATCTGCTCTGATCTGTAAACAGAGGCCATTGAAAAGCATTGAAAAGGCGAGATAACACTCCGTGCCGTGATACAACGGTGCAATATCTGTTCTTATTAGTTCTGCTACATCTGTACTACTTGAGTTGGTTAGTGGGAAAAGGAAACAATGGAGGCCAAATGCTATTGGTTGGATATCCTCAAAAATGTCACAGGAATAAACATCACATCAGGATTTGAAATAAGCTGTAGAAAACAGAGAGGCCTGGTGGGAACTGGCCTTCAGAGTATCCAAGAGTCAGACATGACTGAATGAATAGAAGAAGATATTGTCTCTCCCTAGGTGACTGTCCACTCCCTGTAGCCCATGTTCCTCTACTGACATTAATTTCCTAAAATCAACCGGCCATAGATTCCATCAGCAAGGAGTATAATGAGCATGATAAACTCACATAACTTCAATTGTCATCTGATGTGTACCCTTTAGGGAAATAGAAAAAAAAAATGTATTAACCCCTTAAGCCCCAGGCCTGAAAAGTAGTTAATGACCAGACATTTTTTTAGTTTTTGCCTCCTTGCGTTTCAACAGTTGTAACTTTTTTATTTTTTCAATGACACATGAAATGCATGAGGCCTCATTTTATTCAAGACGAGTTGTCCTGTATGGGGGAATAGTTTAAGTTCAGTTAAAAATAATTGCAGAATTTTTTTTTTTTTTTTTTTATTTATTTTGGTGTTTTTACATTTTTTTTACACCATTCACATTTCCCACTTAATAACTTGTTAGATTAATTCTACAGGTTATTATGGTCGTGTGGATACCTAATATGTGTAGGGTTTTTTTTTTTTTGTGTGTGCAATATATGCACAATTATTTTTATTAAATATTTATTTTTATTTATTACTTATTTTTTTATTCATTTTTTTTTACACATTTATTATGTTTTTTTTTTTTTAAATCCCCTGAAGGGAGAACTGTTTTACATTTTTTTTTTACACTTAGTAATGTATTAGCATAGTCATGTATGCTAATACATTATAATCAGTGTCAGTTTGACACAGGCAGTGATCAGGGCAGCTCACAGTCTGTCCTGGTCACTGGCTTGTTAAACAGACAGCTCTGGGGCCACTCTAGGTCCCCGGGGCTGACTGTGCAACCATTCCCCGGGCTCTGTCGGGTCACCGGGTGTTCCAATCACCCGACAGAGTAGGGAAACCTTTTGATTGCGCTACGGTGACGCACCGCCGCAATTAAGGGGTTAAAGCACTGGGTTGCGGAGGTTTCCTGCACTCCCCGGTGCTCGCAGGAGATGCTCTGGGATCAGGGCTGTATAGTACAGCCCCAATCCTGG
This sequence comes from Phyllomedusa bahiana, assembly GCA_025379985.1. Classification (NCBI taxonomy): domain Eukaryota; kingdom Metazoa; phylum Chordata; class Amphibia; order Anura; family Hylidae; genus Phyllomedusa; species Phyllomedusa bahiana. The sequence continues at coordinate 82,725 of JAODAL010003733.1, forward strand.
CACGGCCGCGGCGCCTGGAGACACAAACCCCGATGTCTGCAGCGATGCCAAAAGACGTCGCAGTAGACGAATGACCCGCACCAACCGACGTCAAAAGTCAGTGGGTGGTTGTTAAGGAGTTAAAATGAAAGAGTAATGTTGGTTTTTATTACAGAAATTGAGTTTTATACTTTATAATAAAAAAAATCTTATTATTTCATTATATTAAAACAAAAACATTTTATCCCAATCTTTTTTATTTGTTGTTATGTAAATTTTAGTTCTCTTCACTTATATTTGGGGAGGCCTTGTTTCAGTTGTTGCAATTTTAGTTGAAAATTTAAAATAAATGCTTCTGACTTCTAGGGAAGGGTGCAGTGGGCATGTTCTGTGACACAAATATGGCAAAGTTTAACTTGACTGTGAAATCACAGCTTTCTGTGTTCTCTTACCTCAGATCACAACAAAGGCTATTGAAGAGCAGTTAGAAAGTTAAAATAACTTTTATGGGACATTATCTGTCAAGTTGATCTTTGCTACATCTGTACGTGCTACTGAACAGGGAGAGGGAGGAAGAGGAAGGAGTTGCTGTCTCTATTGTCTATTGCCACTGGCATAATCTTGGGCTATCTGCCTCCAGCTTTATAATAGAATAGTTTTTTTTTTTTTATTGTAACCCTATCTTCTGATCACACCAACATAACTGGCAGGTTCAGCCCCTGGGGTTAGACTCAGGGTTAACATAAAGCTAAAAGTAAAATACAAAACAAACAAATAAAAAAAAAAGACACTAGAAACACATATAATCATTTTCCAATTGACTCCTGCTATTTCCTTATTATGGTAAACTATTGCTTTATTTATAAGAATAAACTAATAAAAGTTGTTTCTTGTTGGCTCCTGGGAATAGGTTGGATGTGGGTGTTTGTGTCCTTTCCCGCTCTCTAGTCTTCTATATAAAGCTCTAATATAAAAAGTAATATATAATACATACACATATATAAGTCTTTTTATGGAATAACCTGATATCAATAACCTTACATTCTTATGTCCACATCTTAAACTGTGCCTCTGTTAACACAGCTTTCCATAAATGAATAATACAGATAAAGACATTTGTAATATATCTTATTAAAGAAAAATGTTTCCTTCTTCATTTATCAAGCTCTTTTCCTCTCTTCACCTGCAGTCTTATCTGTTCACCCATTCATACATTTTTAGAGCTGAGGATACAGGCTTCAGCTTCACTGTGAGATCAGGTTAGAGATTTTTATAGAAGACTAGAGAGAGGGAAAGGGGACAAGGTGAAGGCAAGAGAACAGCAGTAAGGAGCAGTGTAACTGTAAGCTTAACTTGATGTGAAATGTATCACTCACTCTACAGTCAGCAACATATATATGTGTCTTTCTGCCTCTCCTCCTCCTCCCCTCTCCATAGACCTCTTTGGGCAGCTGTATCTTGATCTCTCAGTGAAGCTGAGGCCATATGCTCTGCAGGTCAGATTCCCTTAGTGAATGTTGATTGAGTGAACAGATAAGACTATGGTAGCAATGACTTGCGTGGAGGGGAGGCTGATAAGTAAAGAACAAAGCATTTTCTTCTACTTACATGTATTACAAAGTTTCGTATAACTTGTAGTGCAGTTTGTGAATTTCTTCATGATCGAGGATATGCTTTAAAAAAGAGCACTCATGTTTCCCAAAAAGAAATCTGACAAAATTATTTTATAGCTTGTGTTTTCCTGCTTCCCCTTGCACCTACTAGTGAAATAAACTGGGTGCTATTAGTTTTGGTGCCAGTTGAATACTGAGCAGTCTCCACTATGTAGAGCCAATGGTCAATATGAAAAAAGATAGCCAGCTCTTGACATATGGATGCATCCGGGCAAATCATATTTGCTATACCATGAATATTATTTTAATGGAATGCTTAAATAGAGACAAATGACAATCGCTTACGCATTTCAAACTTTACAGTAGTTCTTAATCATAGCGTGACATGTTCAAAACACGTAAGTGATTGCCATTCATCACTGCTTCCCAATAGATATTATTATTTGAATGGGTTAAATAAAGGAGGACTTATTATGACAAGTCGGTTGCTGGATGGATTGCTATATTTTAACATCGTGTCAATGGGCCTTGAACCTGAGCCAATCTGACACCATCCAATCAATCAGCAGTGAGTTCTCTTGAGGCCTCCATTATCTTACTAATTCATGCATAGCATCCTGTGCAAAGCAGATCGAGAAGTGGAAGGAAAAGCCAACAGTTCATAGCAGTAGGAGAAGCAGAGATGCCACCAAGATAAAGCTGCATACAGGAAAATTTTGCAAACCTCTGTGTGCTCTCCTCAGGAGTGGAAGCTCATCCCTCTGTTCCTCAATCTTGTCTGCATTAGCTGCTGTCAGAACTGAGTCATCTCATAATACAACGTAAGGCCTGGTTCAGAGCAGCAGAAGAGGTTTGGAACTTCCACTGTAAATTCTATTTGGTATAACAGAAAAATATGCCAACAAACTGCTCTATTTTTGTGAAAACAAGGGAGACCGAGGCGGAAATCGGATGGACCCATTGTAGTCTATGGGGTCCGTTGACCAGTTTGGATGTCCGAGGTAAAAAGACTCTGATTCCACCTCTGCAGAAGTGAACAAGGCCTAAGACTCACAAATTCCTGCTACTGGTGTTGCTCGGTCACAATGATGATTGAATAGTGTCAGTACGGCTCAGGATCACGGATCATGAATACTTGGAGATGAAGATCATTACATTGTCAACGGATCAATATATCAGGAATTCAGGTTCCAAAAATAATTGCACCTATTGCAGGGATGTTGGAGAAATTTTTTTTTAAGAATCAGGAAAGCACGAGCTATTCATGTTTATATGTATATTTATTTTTTTATTACTTTCACACTTATATTTTTGTTATATTTACACTTATATTTTATATACTGTTTATTTGGCCCAATTGATTTACAATCCTGTTCCCGGTAGTAGCTACTTATCTGTGCTCACGTCCTGCACTGTCTCTGCTTGCCGGCGGATGCGGCCCCACTCCCTAAGTTAAATCAGGGGACAGTCCTTTTTGTACCTTCAACGTTGACGGTGTCTGTGGCCAAGACAGCAGAGACATGCAATTTCATTAATTTCCAGGTGACCACAGGAATTTATTCTCAGACAGTACTTGTTAACGCTGCATTACGGGCCACCACTAAAAGCACAGAATGGTGGTCAGTAACCAAAGAGACAAAAAAGCTGAAGGTGCAAAAAAGGTGCCTGTATTAGGTAAAGTATACATATTCTACATATAGAGGAAATATGGTTTAACCATTATCACAGACAAGGATTCCTTATTATAATAGCAGTGATACTATGGAGCTCGAGACCACAAGTGGTTGTGATGATGGATTATTTACTCTAAGAACAGTGACAAGAGGTTGTGATGTGGGAGTCATTGACTAAGTTCAAGAAGGGTTTAGATGACACTCTTGAAAAATATAGGTCACGGGGACTGGATTCTGAAGATGGGAAGATTATCCAGGGATTAATCTGATGTAATATTTGGAGTAAGAAGTTCTGGCTCCTACAGACCAGTTAGAGGCTCCTAATAAACTTGTTACCTGCATTAAAGACAGCTGTCTTAAATAGTAACCTTTATAAAAGACTTCTATCCGCAGACTCAATTAATCAGTCAGACTCTAAACTCTACAACATGGGCAAGGCCAAAGAGCTTTCTAAGGATGTCAGGGACAAGATCATAGAACTGCACAAAACTGGAATGGGCTACAAAACCATAAGTAAGACGCTGGGTGAGAAGGAAACAACTGTTGAAGCGACAACCTCAAAATCTTAACGATTTAGAGATGATCTGCAAAGTGGAGTGGACCAAAATTCCTCCTGACGTAAGCAAAAACCTCATCATCAACTCAAAAAATCTTCTGACTGTTGTGCTTGCCAACAAGGGTTTTGCCACCAAGTATTAACCCCTTAACCCACCTGGATGTATGAATACGTCCTGGTGGCGACAAGCAGTTGTGTAGCAGGATCTCAGTGCGATCCTGTTACACATCCACTGGGTGTTAGCAGCTAATTGCACCTAATACCCAAGGGTTACAGTGCGGGGGTAGTGTCACCCGCCTGTGCTGTTTAACCCTTTAGATGCAAAGATGGCCACGGAGTCTAAATGAATGAGAAATGGTGCTGTGCAAGGAGCCCTTGCGGTGTAACCGCAGGATTCCGATGGGTGAACCTGGCAGCTGGGAGCCACGGATGCCCCTGCAACTCTCAACCTGGGTCGTGGGCGCATCCGTGCCCTGCTGCTGGGTGGCACCGTGACCTATGCCTGTTCCCCAGCACACTTACCCTGCAGTGCTCCTGCTGCAGTCTCTGTCCCACAGCGTGTGCAGTCCCTCTCCCTAGGGCGCGCGCACGCTGGCAGTGTTGAATTTAAGGGGCAAGCGCACCGGTAATTCGCTATTGCCGGTCGCTGCCCTTATTAAAGCCTGCCTCTTCCTGGTTACCCTGCCGGATCTTTAGTGCCTATTGCCTATTGAGAAAGCATTCCTGAGTCTTCAGTCATACCGTGTACCATACCTTCATGTCTACGTCCCTCGACTATGAACCTTTGCCGCCTGCCCTGACCTTATTGCCTGTCCCCGACTACGTCTACACATCACGATTCTGTACCACGCTCACCCTAGGCTGCCAATGCAAGCGAGTCACGTCAGTGGAAGTGACCTGGTAGAATCCCGTCGCAGCAAGTCCATCCCGCTTTGCGGCGGGCTCTGGTGAAAACCGGGACCTACTTAGATTCCGCTCCCTGGCGTGGCTTACGCCATCGCTTGTGGTGGTGCAGAGGATTAACCGCCTCTAGGCCAAGCCTGAAAAGTGCCTATTCCATCAGAAAAGTCTTCCATTCCTCGGCTACATAATTTCCAACAAAGGTCTACAAATGGACCCCGCAAAATTGTCTGCCGTTCTACAGTGGCCATGACCTGTGGGTCTCCGAGCCATACAAAGGTTTTTGGGTTTCGCCAATTATTATACACAGTTCATCCCACATTTCTCCTCGCTGGTATCACCTATAGTGGCATTAATCAAGAAGAATGCTAATCCGAAACTCTGGCCGCAGTCGGCAGAAGAAGCCTTTTCTAAGTTGAAGTCGGCCTTTGCCTCTGCACTCGTAATCTCACGGCCAGATATGGAGTAACTGTTGTTTCTAGAGGTCGACTCCTCCTTAGTGGGGGCCAGGGCTGTGCTTACTCAAAAAGGGCCCAAAGGCAAGACCCTCACATGCGGGTTTTTTTTCCAAAACCTTCTCGGCCGCAGAGAGGAACTACTCTATTGGTGACCGGAAATTAATGGCCATCAAGCTGCCTTTGGAGGAATGGCACTAGCTCCTCAAGGGAGCTCGTCACCCGGTCAACGTGTACACTGACCACAAAAATCTCCTCTATCTGCAGATGGCCCCTCTGCTAAATCCCCGGCCGGCCCGCTGGTCGCGTTTATTTTCCCGGTTTGACTTTCTCATTCATTTTCGCCCAGCTGAAAAGAATGTCAAGGCGGATGCTCTCTCCCGGGCTTCGTGATAGGGGATGAACCCGCACCATGGCACATTATCCCTCCTGAACGACTAATCTCCGCTGCACTGGTAGATCTTCGAAAAATCCCTCCGGGCAAGACTTATGTACACCCGGCTCTGCGGAGAAGGATACTTAATTGGGGACATTGCTCTCAAATGGCTGGACATCCAAGGGTACAAAAGTCTTGCTCCCTGATCTCTCGCTTCTTCTGGTGGTCTGATCTCGCTAAAGATGTTCGTGCATTAGTGGCATCTTGCACTTCCTATGCCCAGAACAAGTCTCCTTGTCACAAGCTGGCGGGTTTGCTTCAGCCACTACCAATCCCCAACTGCCCTTGGACTCATGTGGCTATGGATTTTATCACGCTCACCCTTGGCTGCCATCGCAAGCAAGTCACATCAGTGGAAGCGACCTGGTAGAATCCCGCCCCCCAGAAAATTCCACCCCGTTTTGGGCGGCTGGCCTGGGGGAAAACGGGCCTACTTGGATTCCGGTTCCAGGCGTGGTTTTTAACGCCATCATTTTGCGGCTGTCCACGGATCCACTACTGCTGCTATTTGACAAAAAAAAATAAAAAATAAAAAGTTCCCCATATTTGGTTTATCGCCCACCCGAAAAGTAAGATCAAATTAAAAATTTAACAAAAATTTAAAAACCCCAAAAAAGAAAAAAAACCCTTAGAAAAAAAAAATTTTCCCAAACCCCAAAAATTTTTGAAATTTTTTTTGGGTCTTTTCATGTCTAAAAAAAATTTTGGAAAAAACGTGATCAAAAAAGTTGCATTCTTTCCCAAAATGCTAGCAAAAAAAGTAGGGTTCAACCTGAAAAAAAAAAAATCCCCCTCATGATGTCCATGGGTTTTGTTAGTGGGGGTTTTGGCCCCAAAAGGGTTTGGCCACAGCGCAAATTTAAAAGATAAAAAATAATTTTTTGAATTTTTGGGGTTTTCCCCAATGCTAGAAAAATGTAGAATACAGATAACACTTTAAAAAATTTACGGAAGTTTGAACGGTAAAAAAACCCAAAAACTCACCCCAACTTGGCACAAGTACATTTTTTCCCCAAATTTTTTCCCCCATTTAGAATTTTTTGGGGGTTTCACAGTATATTTTTGGTTTTACAATGCCCACCTTTTAGAAAGAAACATCTTTTTCCGAAAAATAAAACCCCCTAATTTGTTTTATGGGAAAAAAAAATTAAAAATTTAAAGGTTTTTGGAAGGCGAGGAGGGGGGAAAATGAAGAGAAAAATTTTTTTTTTTTTGGAGGTTTTAAAAGGTTTAAGTTTGTTTGCCAGGGGGTTTCAAATACTTTTTTATCTCAGAAAAATTTGCAAATATATTTTTTAAATTTTAACACAATTTTGTTTTTTCGGGAAATTTTATTTTGATTATTCCTCTCCCTATTTTAAAATGAACCGACCCTTAAAATTTATAGACGGGTTTTGCTTTGTCAGGGGGCAAACTAAAAAAATTTCAGTAATGTTTAAAATTAATTTTTTCCCTTCACTGTGTTTTATATAAAAATTTTATAAATAATATATATAAAATTATTATTTTTAAAAATTGTAAAAATTTAAAACCTAATGTATAGGGAAAAAAAAAGGTAAAAACAATATGTAAAATTTTTTTCAAGTAAAAAAGCTTTTTATAGCGTAAAAAACCCCCACATGTTCTAAAAAAAAGGGAAAATGGGGCCGGGTTCGGGGGGACCGGGGAAAACTGCTGAAAAACCTGGAAAATTTTGTTTTAAAAGTGGCTATTTTTTTTATTTTATCTAGAAAAACTAATATTCTGCCCTTCAGCCTATAGTAGATGCATTCAAATGCTGAAATGTAGGCTTGAGTTTACGACTATCCTGCACCGAATCATGGTTAAAGGGAATCCATAAGGATACAGTTTCTGCAAGAAATTATTTTGAGAATGTGTCTCCAGTAATAGCGGCAGATATTGAGCTCGCCACTCCACGTTCTCAAGTGTTATACACTCTGTGAAAACTCTCTGTCACAGAACAAAGTAATTTCCTGCAGATCAATAAAGAGGTTAATAAACCATAAAGATGCAAATTATTAAAAATAAAGCCGACACTTTGCAATGAAAGCAACAAGACTCTTCTGATATTACAAACCTCCAGGTCATATTTGCTGTTCCTGTAAAAAAGCATATTTAGTTGCATCCCGGCTAATAATATTCATACGTTTTCCATCTCAGTAGTCGGTTTACATAAGTCTGCCCTTGTTCTTTCTTCTACATTATTCCAAGTGGTGGAGCGTGAAGATGAACACTATATTGTAGCTATGTAAATTTTCGGGGGCCCCCCCTTTTTTTTCCCAAAAAACAAAAAAAAAAAAGGGGAATTTCCCCTCCCAAAAAAAAAATTGATCGCTCTTTAAAAGTTTTGTTCACCTTATTTTGGTTTTTAACCGGGCCTGCTTTTTCCCGGGTTCCCCTTTGGAAAAAGATAGCTTTTGGTTTACCCAAATTATATAAATCGCCTGACAAAAAGCTTTCTTTTCGGGGCCTTTTTTTTTTTTTTGCACGATATGAAAATAAAGAGATGCTGGAATTAAATGATAGATTTCACAAATGCAGAGCTAAAATAGACAGCAATTGCAGATGGACAAAACCAATTTGGTGAGGGTTCCACAATCTCAGAGCGTCAAATACCGAAATAATAAGAGCTAAGGTGAAGAACAGAAGAAGAAAGGAAAGAAGGAAGGAGGGGATGGAAGAAACGGAGGAAAGAGGAAGAGAATGGGGTGAGAAAATAAGGTGAGAGAAAAGGGTAATAGAAATAAGAGGAACAAAAGGATATGGAGAGAAAGGAATAGAGGAATAAGGAAGAGAATAGAATGAGTTTAATAAATTTGGGACAGGTTTTTGTGAGGGGGGAAAAAAAGAAGGCAAGGGGATAAAAAAGGGGATGAAAAAGAGAAGGAAAAAAAGGAGGAAAAGGGGGGAGAATGGGTGCGATAATAAGTGAGAAAGAAGATGGAAAGGAGAAAGAAAAAAACTTACGAAAGACTTAGGGCCACATGTATGAAACGGTTTTGGTCTAAAACTCACTTTTTCCCCACAGAAACCTATTGAGAAAATAATGTAAAAGGGGAAACTAAAGATAGTTTAGGAAGAAGGAGTAAAGAAGAAAAATGGGAAAGGAAAAGGGGGGGAACAAGGAAGTAAATAAAATGGGGAAAAAAAGGGTAAAAAGGGGAATAAAAAAGGGAAAGGAGCGGGGGAAAAATCAAAGAGTGAAAAAATAAAGTGAGAGTGAAAAAAAGGTTTAAATTTAAGAAAAGGGAAAAAAAAAAAAGGGGAAGGAAAAATAAAAGGAAGGAGGGAGAGAATGGGGTGAGGAAAAGATGATGATAGGAAGGAGGGAAGAAAAAGGAAGAAGGGGAAGAAAGGAATGGAGGAACCAGGAAAAGAAGAAAGTGGGGAAAAAATAAAGGGAAATGGAAGAAAGGAAAGAGGGGAAAGAAAAAAGGGAAAAAAAGGCAATGGGAAAAATTTAAGGATAAAAGAAAAGGAAGGAAGGGAGGAAAGGGGGGGGAAATGAGGGAAGATAAAAAGGGGAAAAAAAAGAGGGGAAATTTGATGGAAAGAAGGAAGAAAAAAAGGCAATGGGATAAAGCAGACCTAAGGAAAAGGAAGAATTGAGGAAATAATGTGAGAGGAACTGAAGATAGATAGGAAGAAAAGAAGAAAGAAGAGATAGAAAGGAAAAGAGGAACAAGGAAAAAATTTAAAATAAAAATTAAGATGGGCGAATCGTTTTCTAACGAAGGGGAATTGGGTTTAAAATTTTAAGGAAAATTGGGTTCGTAACAAAAATCGTATTTTGGGGGTGTTACGCGGGAACAAGGGGTGCTTCTTTCATTGAAAAAAAGGGCCCTGCGAGCACGGGCGTTACAGGGGCAAAAGCACTCGGGGGGAAAGAAGGGCTTTCCCCTGAAATGACATGTGCAGAGATGAACCCCAATCGGGAAAACCGGGGGGTTTCTGTGGGGTCCCCGCACTATATAAAAACCGAGCGCGCCGCTGGGAGTCACCTCCTCCACTGAAACGGGACGGGGAAAGGGTGCTGCTGGGGGGTGTAGCGCTTTCTGAAGAACTGATTTTTATACAGCGTTTTTCTGTGGGGTGTCTCAGCTTGTCCCCAAAAGACTGCTCTAAATGTTCATTTTGTTTTTGGGGGGGTTAGGATCTAAAATTTCCATTTGGGGCCACGCACTGCATTTACATTCAATTTTCCCAAGGGGACTAACCCCTTCCTGTTGAAATTCTTTTAAAGAAACAGCGTTTTTAAAATTACAAATACCACTTCTTTTTTGGGGCTGCTCAATTCTTTTGCGAAAATTTAAAACCGGGGGTTAAATTAAGCGTTTTTTTTTGCTGGTGTGCTGACAAAAAAAAAAACCGTCTTTTTCACCCAAATATAAAAAATTTTTTTTTTGGTAGCCTAATTCAAAAGAAAAAGGTTTAAATTTTAAAAAAATTTTATCTCTTGTTGGTGGCTAGAAAATACCCATTGAAAACACGCACAAAGCACTTTTTGGTGGTGGCTTTTTTCCCATTGCGCAATTTACATCCGGGGGTTAAATTTAAAGCGTTTTTTTTTCCCTGGTGTGCTTGAAAAAATAAACCGTTTTTTTTCAACGCCAAATATATTTTTTTTTTTTTGGTACCCTTAATTCACAAGAAAAGGGTTTTAATTTAACAATTTTATTTTCTTGTTGTGTGCGAGAAAAATAGGGCCTTTTGTAACACGCTAAAAAGCTACTTTTTGGGGTTGGCTCAATTTTTTATTGCCCCCAATTTACATCCGGGGGTTTTAATTAAGCTTTTGTTTTGCTGGTGTCCCTTCAAAAAAAAACCGCTTTTTTCCAGGGCCAAATATATTTTTTTTTTTTTTTGGTACCAAATTTTCAAAAAAGAAAAGGGTTTAATTAAAATTTTTATCTCTTGTTGGGGTGGGGGTTAGAAAATACCCCTTGAAACACGCTCCAAAGCTACTAGTTTGTGGTGCCCCAATTTTTTTTTTTTTTTTTTTAAAATTCCAAAGGTTAAATTAAATTTAAGCGTTGTTTTGCGGGGTGTCTAAACAAAAATAAAACCGTTTTTTTTAAAAAAAAAAAAAAAGCCAAAAAAAAAAAAAAATTTTTAAAAAAAAAAAAAAAAAAAAAAAAAAAAAAAAAAATTAAAAAAAAAAAAAAAAAAAAAAAAACCCAATTTATTTTTTTTTTTTTTTGGGTTTTTTTATCCCCTTGTTGTGGGCGTAGAAAAAAAACGCCATTGAAACCCAAGGCTACAAAAGCTACAATTTTTTTGGTGGCTAAATTTTTTATTGCGCAATTTACTTTCCAGGGGTTAATTAAGATGTTTTTGCTGCTGGCTGCCCAAAAATAAACCGTTTTTTTTCAACCCCCAAAAATATTTACATTTTTCTTTTTGCATAATTCACAAGCAAAGGTTTTAATTAAGCCTGTTTGTGTTTTTTAACTTTATTTAAAACAAACAGTGCTTGAAAAACGAACAAAAAGAAAATTTTTTTCCTGGCCATTTGTGGACGCAATTTTTAAAACCAAAGGGTTCCCCAAAGCTTGTTAGGGGGTTTCCCATTGGAGTAAAAAAAACAGGGTGTATATTTACATAAACGGGATTAGCTTCATCAAACATTGCCTGTACTTTTTAAAGAAAAAACAGTTTGTCAGGAAGAGAGGGGGCAGGCTCGAAAACTGCAGTGGCAGGGGCACAAACTTTCTGAAACGGGCCCAGGTCGCAGCACACGGGGGGAAAAGCGCAGCGGGGAAAATCGGTGGGGGCCAAAACGCCGTTTGGTCCTAGCGGCCGTTTTTTGTTTTGTTCAGCAACCAAGGTTTTTTCCCTTGATTGGTTGCCCTGGGGTCACCCTCTTCCCCCAGATGAAAACGGGAAAACCCCAGCCAAGAGTCGGTGGAACCTCAACACAACACTTAGTTGGCAGGGCCCGGGAGGGGGCCCAGCGGCCCTCACCTGTCCTCAGCCCGCCTTTTTCCCCCCCGGGTTCCCCTCACCCAGGGATCTACAATTGTGGTCGGGCCCTCAGGCCACTATATAGCGAGGAGAACAATTTGAGGAGGGCAAATCAGCACTACTTGGCAGCGAAAAATGGGGGCCCAAAATCCCCAGCTTCTTTCAGTAGGCGGCAAAGTATAGATGTGGAAGGTGGGAAAGGGGGTCATGTGGTGAGAGGTCAGGCCCCGGTTTAAAAAGAACCCGGTTTATGAGGACAGTTGGCGATGAAAAAACAAATAATGGGTTGGTTTGCCCCCGAAATTGGGAGCCGGGTGAAAGGGAAGGGCTTTTCTCGTCAGGGGAAAGGGGGGCGTCAGCTTTCGCGTCAGGCAAACGGGGGCAGCCGCAAAAAGGGGTTTTGTGGGCCCTGGGGTCATCAGGGTTTCAGCAGTGTGAGGTTTAGGACCAAGCGGGCCAAAGGGGGAGAAAAAACCCCCTTTTGCAGGGCCCAAAACAGTAAAACGGCACAGGGGCTCCGCGAGGCACCGCGGCGGCAAAAAGGGAGTCACTCCCGGCGGGGCGTTTTGGGGGTAAAATTAAGAACCGGCGGGGTGGCAGTTCTTTTTTTAAGACACCGGAGGAAACCGGGAAAATGGGTATATGGGAGAATCGGGGGCAGGGAAAATGAAGCGTGGGGGAGGGAAACTAACTTTTGGGACAACGGGCCCTGCGTCAACACATGCAGCGTACCATGGTTTTCCCCCGGGGGAAACGTGGCTCAGATGTGGGGTCCCTCCCGCCCCTGGGAAACTCAGAAAGGGCCCCGTGGGGAAAGAAACCATTTCGGCCCGGGCAAGGCTCCACCCCCTCTGCGAAGGCGCTGTTTCTCTTTTACATCCTCTCCCCGGGGCCAGATCTCCTGCTTTCCCCGCTACTCAAAGGGCACATCGTTCAGGAAGGGGGTTGAAAGAGGGCAAAAAGTAAAGCGTCCAACCATCCAAAAGGGGCAGCAAATGACCGTGCTCCTGTCCCCAAATTGTTGGTTTCTGCAGGTTTCCCCCCCTTCCAAATGGGGGACTCTGCACCTTCAAAGAACTAATGGCTTGTGCCGAGCCGGATGGAGAGTTCCAAAACCGTAATTTCTTTTTCCCAAAAAACAAATACCAGCACTTCATAAAAAATGTAAAAACAGAAAGTGGGTCAGCCCTTTCTTATCGGGTTTTTTCCAAGGTTTCACGGCAGGCGGACCTTCCCGGGGGCCCGTAACTAAGGTCCCGGGCCCCCCGTACCTGTCCTTTACGGCCCCGGGTTAATTTGCTTTTCCGCCCAGGGACCCAACAACTTGGACAGGGGAAGGGCCCTTTCTCCTTTACGTTGTCAAACCTGCTGCTCCGCGCCAATGTCCGCCTCCTCCTTTCCCCCACCACCACCACCATCTCGCCTCCACAATTACTGCTCCATCATACCAAAATTTTGTAGGGCAAAAGCGGGGTCACCAGTTTTTACACCCAGGTTTCCCGGGGAACGAAGTCACACAGGGGGGGAACTTTCTCCGCGTCATGCAGCAAGAAAAACGATGGGTGGCCCCTTTCCCCCGCGCCAACTGGGAAAACGGAACCATGGTGACGGACAATGGAGGAACATGGTTGTCCGCGCTGCAAACCGGGGGGGATGGTCCTTGCGCCCGGGATGGCGCATGTGTTTAAAAAGGTTTTTAAAAAGGTTCCTTAAACTTCCACCGAAACTTCAAAAAACATTCTGAAAATGGCCCGGAAAATGTGCATGCCTTTATCCATTCGTACAAAGCCAGGGAAAACCCCCCCCGGTTGCAGCGGCAAAAACGGCCTCCCCCCAAACAAAGCTTTTATATCGTGTTTTTTCCCGCTGGGAAATTCCGCTGCAAAAGTTGGACCGGGGGCTTTTTGAACAGAGAAAGGCCCTTAAAAGATTTTTTGTTTAAACCAGGCAGCAGAAGTACCTTTTTCCCCCGTGTAACTTTGATTTCGCCCCGTGAAATCTTTGGGACACTGCGTTTGTTTTAGGCCATTCGAGGGGCCACGTTTTTGTCGTCGCCAGGAATACGGGATGAATAAGTTTATTTTTTCCCTGCTTCATGTCCTTGGGAACCCGATGCGAAAAATCTGTCTGGGCAGGGGACTGGAGATTTGGCGACTAAAATCTCGTGGCCACATGACCCGGGGGGGACTGAAAAAGGAGGAGGGGGAGGAGGGGAGGCATTGGAGGGAGAAGCATTGTCTGGTGAAATGAGTGGGTTTTTTCCCAGGGGGACAAGAAGGAAGGGAAAAAAAGGGGGGCAGGGGTGGGGAGGTGGGGTGGGGAAAGAGGAAGAAGAGGGGAGATGACTCCCCAAACCCCCGTGGCAGAAAAACAGTGGAAAATTTGGGGGCAGGGGGCCCTCGGGAGTCACTTTTGCAGATGTCCGCAGCATTGGGTTATTTGCCTGGCTTGTGAAAGCCGAATATCAGCCCTCCTCCCGGCAAGGGGTAAATTCTGGCTCTCCACCCCATTGGGGCCCTCGTAAAGGGCCCCAAAAAGGGAGCCTTTTTCCAGCATTTTGAGGGAAGGGCAAACTCAAATACTTTTAGGGAAATCCTCCCCTAATCCTTGGCCCCTGCCCCTTTTTTTATTTTTTTCGGCCCTGTCCCTCCCCTTTACAGGTTTTGAAAGGGGGGGTTTTCCCCAGCGTCACGTACTACGCCGGGGGCTCTGTGGGGAATGGGGGGGGGGGTAGGAGCAGTACCGCTCCTTCAGCAGTAACCAAATCTGGAGTCCCAATAATGAGCGCTTCCTTCACCCGCCCATGAGGAGGGCAGTCACCAGCCCGGGGCAGCAGCAAGGGCAAAGGAGCCAAACCCCGAACCAACAGGTTTTTGGCCTACTTGGGGCAAAAACTTTGCCACCCCAGTTAAAAAGATCCCCTGGACTACGGGGGAGCCAAACTGGGTGTGTGGGGCCCCAACTTTCCGAGTTTGCAGGGAAAAAGTGTCCTCCCCGGGCCCGTAGGTTTGGGATCAGACGGGGTGTTCGTGCGGGGGGGCCTCGTTTTCCCCAAAAGGGGAACCCCCTTGTCCACCCGGGGAAAAGTTGAACGCCCGACCTTTGTCAAGATGAATCAGGCGTGGGGTCGGCCCGGATTTCCACACAAACCCAAAGCCCTTAAAGGGTCATCTGGGGGGTTTAAATACCTCCTAAACCACTATTCGATGCCCCACCCGCCCGATGCCAAACTCGGAAGTTTCTCCCTCTGCCTACCACTGTCTTTACCGGGACCTGGTATTGCCACCCACCTCAACACTCTGTCATTGTGCCCCCTCTTTTGTCATGCTGCTGTGCTGTTGTGTGGGCCCTGACATCCACCCCGTGTCATTTTTGCCCCTCTGCGGCCCCCGGTTTCTGTTTTTGGGCCAAACCCCCAGAAATTTTATTGTGCCAAATCTCTAAACCCCTGCTGTTTCTTCCCGGCCCTCACCTTCACTCTCTGTCATTTGTGCCCCCTGCCTGACCTTTGCTGCGCCGCCGTGCCCCCCGCTCTATTCATTGTGGCTCTGTGGGGCCCAATACTATTTTTTCCACCTGCAAAAAGTCATTTTGCCACTCTCTACCTCAAAGTCTGCTGTGCTCCTTTTCGTGCCCACCAAAACTGTGCATTGCCCCCACTGTTTTGACCTCATGCTGCGCCGGTGCTGGTGCCGTCCCTCCAAATGGGGGCCTACCCCCTTTTTTGCCACCCCCAGAAATTTTTTAAATTTTGCCAAGTCCCGACCCATGCTGCTGATGTGGCTGCTGCCGTGCCCTCCAAAACCCGTGTCCTTTTTGCCACTGTCCCGGAAACCCTTTTGGGGCGCTTTTTGCTCCTTCCGTTGCCCTCCACCCCTGTGTCATTGGGAACCCCTCTTTGGCCTACTTTTTTTTTTGCCAAACTCCAGAATTTTCTTGTGCCCCCTGCCTGAAACCTATTGGGTGCCACCGTTAAAATCCCCACTGTGTCATTGTGCCAATCTGCGGGGGCCTGGTACTGTTTTTCCACTTTCCGAATGTCATTGTGCCCCTGTCTACCTCATCCCGCTTTTGGGGTGCCGCCGTCCCTTTCCCCACCGTTTACTAAAGTTGCCCCCTGGAAACCCCAGTTTTTTTTTTTTTTCCGTTTGGGTGCCAAAGACTTTAAACCCGGCTACGGTTTTCCCGTTTTAGTTTTTTGGTCAGTTTTGCCCCCCTAAGTTTCCCAGGGGGATTTTATAGTGAAGCGGGGTTCTAAGGCGGCCCGGGAGTCATGTGCGTGTAAAACAAAACCCACAAAAATTGTATGAAGACCAAACCAAGCTCCCCCTTTCATATTTAAAACTGGCACAAAAGTTTTACAGCAAACCCCGCAGGTCTGGGGAGCCCGGGAAAAAAGTGTTTTTTTTTTTGAAAATTTGTGCCGAAATTTAAACGGCCGAAAAGAATTTTTTTCGGAAAATTCGGCGAAGTGACCCAACCCAATTTTTGAGAAAATTTGCCCATCTCTAAATATGATAATAAGGTTAAAGAGGAAAATAAAAGGAGAGGGAAAAGGAAAAGGGAAATGAAAAAGAGGGGAAAAAAAGGGAAAAGAGGAAGGGAGGGGAGAAAAGGGGTTTCAAAAGTTTTAGGAAGAGGGGAAGGGAAAAAAGGAAAGAAGGGAGAAAGGAATGGAGGAACATGAAAAAGATGAAAGTGATATAATAAGGTAGATGGGAAGAAGAGAGGAAAGAAGGCAATGGGATAAAGATAGATTAAAAAGATGGAATAAATAGAGGAATAAGGGAGATTATGAGTGATTGTTAGGCACCTGCTCATGTTCTGAAGCATAAACAGCTTTACCTGCTGCATAGTTTTTTGGGCCCTTACAGAGGCTTTGGGTTTAAAGGCTTTGCCCCCCTTTTTTTGGCAAAATTTTGGGGTGAAGGGAAAATTTTACTTGTTTTCTTTAATTTTTTTACTTGTTTTGGAAAACTTTTTTTTTTGTGTCTGGGGTTTGTCTAGTTTTGTAAGGTGACGTTCTATTGATAGTCCAAGTAAACATCCAAAGTTGGAGTCAGCCTTAATCTTATTTATTCCAAATTTAATCCCAAAACCAAAAAAAATGTCCCAAAAATTTTTAAACCCCAAAAAGGGGCCACCAAAGTATGAAACGACGCCAACTTTTGGGTTTTTTTGGGGCATTTGGGGGTAAAGTTAGGCTGCTTTCCCTTGGGCGATATATGATGTTATTATTTTTGCATATTGAGGGCCCTCCCTTTCTTTTCCAAATTTTTTTTTTTGTTTTCGAAATTTTCTGTTCTGTTAAGGATAAAATCTTTTTTCTAGTTAAACCATTTTCTCTATGTTTTTAGTTCTGGGCTATTTAAGTTTTGCTCAGTGATTTTTGTTTAGTCTTTAGAGTTTGGTCTAGTAATCTGTCTCCTTTTTTTTGTACCTAGTAATCGACAAGTAAACCTTGTAGCTTTGGGTTTTTTTATTTTTTGTTTAAACTGGTTTTTTATGTAACTTTTTGATCCCATTTTATTTCCCTTTTTTTTGGGAAAAAAGTAAAATTTAAAAAAAAAACAAAATTCAGGCGTTATGTTTTTTTTTTTTTTTGTTTTTTTAAAAGGTGTTCACCAACAAGATAAATAAGGGAGGGAAAATATAGAAAACCCATGTTGAAGCGATTATTTAAAACAAAGTTTTTAAATCGGCCAAAGGGTTTTTTTGGGGATCGAAAATTTTCAGATCATTTTCGAAAATTAAAGGGTTTAAAAAACTGTGCACTCTATTAAGGGCCGGGGCCTTTTTTTGGGGCTTCCCGTAATTTTGGCGGCCAGCCCAAAACAGATTACAGAAAAAAGAGGTGGGTGAGATGGGGTGTGCGAACGTCATGAAGGGGGTGTGTATGGTTTTTCGATTGGCTGGGAAAAAACACATGACCCCGTTTTACATAGAACAGGGGTTTCCCGTTTCAGCCTCAGTGTCTCTCACATCTCTAGGGGTGGGACCTGCGCTCTGCCCGTGGGGCCCAAAAACTCAGCGAAATTTGTTATTTTTTGCACAAAAAGAAACCTCTATATTAGCTGTATCCTTCCAAAAATTTTGTTTTTTTAGAGATTTTAAAATTTATGTAGTTGTAAGAATTTTAAACAGCATCTACCGTTTAAATTCACGGCCGGGGGGAGCGGGGGGGGGGGGGGCCGCGGGCGAAAAACAGACAAGCTCTAAACTATAAAGAACAAATGGATAAAATTCCCCCAAGACTTAGTGTAGACATTGAAGTGGAATACTTTATTAAAAACATTTCATTGAAAATTTTCCCTGTAAGGGCACCGAACTTAAAATTGGATACACATATTTATAACTGCAGGTCTCTTTTTTAGCTGCAAAACTCCACTTTTATTATCTATACTTTTTCAGAAAGGTGCTCAATTTTACCCATTCCCCCATTGATGTGATATATCCCCTTTTGCATTTTAAATTCAATCCAGAAAACTTGTAGTCACACAGGTTGTTTTGTTCCCAAAAATCCCTGTTCGTACAAAAACATAACAGTTACTTTTTTTTTGATTTTTGCGCCCCGCATTTTTCATTGACCAGCTCCACGTAAATCTTAAAACACCCCAATTTATTTCACCACAGGTAATTAAAAGGCCAAAAAATCCCCGTTTATTATATAAAAACATAACATTACGTGTTTTTTGATTTTTTTGCACCCCAGCATTGTTCTTTTGACGCCCATCTACGTAAATTTTAAAAACAACAATTCTAATTCACCACAGGTAAAATTGGGTGCAAAAAATACCGTTTATTATACCAAACAAACATTACGGTTTTTTTATTTTTGCGCACCCACATTGTTCTTTGACGCAGCACTACGAAATCTTAAAACACAATTCTATATTCACCAAAGATTGAAAGGGGGCAAAAAATCCCGTTTATTTTCAAAACATAACGTTACGTGTTTTTTGATTTTTGCACCCCACATTTTCTTTGAGCAGCATCTACAAAATCTTAAAACACCAAATCTATATAAACCACAGGGAATTGAAAGGTGCAAAAAATTCTTTTATTTACCAAAACATAACAATACGTTTTTTTTTTATTTTGCGCACCCCTTGTTCTTGACGCACCCTCTAGTAAATTTTAAAACAGCAATTCTATCTTCACCCCAGGTGATTTGAAAGGTGCAAAAAATACCGTTTATTAAACCAAAACATAACAGATACGTGTTTTTTGGACTTTTCCCCATCCAATTTGTTGATAGACCCCTTGCAGTTAAATTTCAATCCAGCAATTTGTTTTGATTAGGGGGATTTGAAATGCTTGATTTGCCGTCTTTTAATGGGGAATTTTTCCAAAACTCTCCATACCTTCTCAAATTTTTATATTCGAAAAAGGGGTGAAATGCAGGTGGAAAACAAAAAGGGAGGGGGTGGGCAGGGAGGTGGGGGGGCGAAAAAAGGGCCCTTTTCCAGTGTGGCGACAACACGCATGCCACGGATCTCATTTTGCGGGACCGTCGGGCCTGCATCCTGGGTCAGGGCCCGTGAATCTAATAACAAAAATCGCTCCCAAACTGCCTCAAGGGGTTTAAAGCAACCTGCATCCAGCATCTTACCCCCCTCTCCCCCATCACGGCCACAAATGTCATCATCATCATCGTCATGTGGGTCATGTGGTTTGGGGTCATGCTGCGGCCAGGACAGTTCTAGTCAATGTCCAGTTCAACTAAAATGGTGGTTGAAAGACCCCTTTTTCCCGGCACTTTTTAACTGGGGGTCATGCAGTTTGGGGATCATGCTGCGTTCCAGGACAGGGATATTCAATGTCCAGTTCAAGTAACATGATGGTTCAAATATACTGCCTTTGGCACTTTTTAAATTTTTGGGGTTGATGCAGGTTTAAGGTCAGGCTGTGGTACAAGACAGGGATAGTGAATGGTCTGTGACTTTTTTTTGTGACTTTTATAACCTAAGTGTGTTGCCTAAGTTTGTAGCACGTATCCATTTAAACTGTTGGGATGTGAATTCCAGCTTTTCCAGCCTTATTTGGGTGAAATAATGAAGGTGTTGTTGCTCTCCCATAGACTTTAATGGTAATCGCTCAAAAATCGATGCTCACTATCGATAAACCTTATCGATAGCGGCCGACTATCGACTATCGCTCGATCTCGATAGCCAACGCAATCGCTCAACACTAGTAGAAACGCATTTTGAAAAATTCCTATATTCTCTTTGGCTGCTTTTTTGGTGTTTATAGTGTGTTGCTGATATTTTGGTCTTTGCATTTCTAGATGTAATGATATAACACGTTATAGTAACCAGGAGTCTAGAGAAGGGTCTGAATACATTTCTAGATGTAATAATATAACAAGTTATAGTGACCAGGATTCTGGAGAAGGGTCTGAATACATTTCTAGATGTAATAATATAACAGGTTATAGTGACTGGGATTTGGAGAAGGGCCTGGATATATTTTCTAGATGTAATAATATAACAAGTTATAGTGACCGGGATGCTGGAGAAGGGTCGGATACATTTCTAGATGTAATAAAACCCAAATGATAGTGACTAGGTTTTGGGGAGAAGGGTCTGGATACATTTCTAGATGTAATAAATAAACAAGTTAAGTGACCGGGTTTGGAGAAGTGTCTGAATACATTTCTAGATGTAATAATAAAAACAGGTTATAGTGCCCAAGATTCTGGAGAAGGGCCCTGATACATTTCTAGATGTAATTATATAACAGGTTATTAGTGACCGGATTTGGAGAAGGGTCTGGAACATTTCTAGATGTAATAATTAACAGGTTATAGTGACCAGGATTCTGGAGAAGGGTCTGGATACATTTCTAATGTAATATAACAAATGATAGTGATAGGATTCTGGAGAAGGGCCTGGATACATTTCTAGAGTAATATAACAAGTTATAGTGCCCGGGGAAATTCTGGAGAAGGGTCTGGATTACATTTCTAGATTTTAATAATATAACAAGTTATAGTGACCGGTTATTCTGGAAAAAGTGTCTGGATAATTTCTAGATGTAATAATTAGTGTTGAGCGATTGCTTTGGGCATCGAGATCGAGCGATAGTCGATAGTCGGCCGCTATCGATAAGGTTTTTTCGATAGTGAGCATCGGATTATGAGCGATTACCATTAAAGTCTATGGGAGAGCAACAACCCCTTTTCATTATTACACCCAAACAAGGCTGGAGAAGCTGAAATTAACATCCACAACAGTCAAAGGAAACGTGCTACATCTTAGGCAACACACTTAGGTTATAAAAGTCACAGGAAAAAAAAAATCCCGACCCCTTCACTATCCCTGTCTTGTACCACAGCATGAGCCTTAAACCTGTATCCCCCACAAATTAAAAAGTGCCAAGGCAGTATGATTTGAAAAAATCATGTTACTTGAACTGGACATTGACTATACCTGTTCCCGGCCACAGCATGAGCCCCAAACCTGCATGACCCCCAGATTTAAAAGTGCCGCAAAAAAGGAGTCTTTCAACCCCCATTTTAGTTTCATGGACATTGACTATACCTGTCCTGGACCGCAGTAGGGCCATTAAACCTGTCTGACCCCCAGATTAAAAAGTGCCGGGAAAAGGAGTCTGTACTGTTTTGTTTTCGTATAATTACACGGTATTTTTTGCACCTTTCAATTCACCTGTGGTGATTATAGAATTGCTGTTTAAGATTACTTGGATGCTGCATCAATGAACAATGCTGTGTGTGCAAAAGTCAAAAAAACACGTAATTGTTATGTTTTCATATGATACACGGTTTTTTTTTGCACCTTTAAATTTCACCTGTGGTGAATAAAAGAATTTGCTGTTTTAAGTTTTTAAAGAATGCTGCGTAAATGAACAATGCTGGGTGCGCAAAAGTCAAAAAACACGTAACTTTTATGATTTGGTATAATAAACGGTTTTTTTTTGCACCTTTCAGTTCCCCTGTGGTGAACATAGAATTGCTGTTTTAAGATTTACGGGGAAATGCTGCGTCAATGAACAATGCTGGGGGGGCAAAAGTAAAAAAACACGTAACTGTGATGTTTTCGTACGATACACGGTATTTTGGCAACAAAACTGTGCTACTACAAAATGCTGATTGTAATTAAACTGCAAGGGATATATTAACAGTCACGGGTTTAAAATGGTAAAAATTGAAATGAACACCTATCGAAAATGTAACGTTAATAAAAGGAGTTTGCAGCTAAAAAAAAGACCTGCAGTTAAAGAAATGATGTGTATCCAATATAAGTTCAGGCGCCCAATTCCAGGAAATATTTCAATAGCAAACTGTTAAAATAAAAATTCCACTCAATGAACACTAAGTTTTGGGTTAAACTTTATCCAGTGTTCTTTATAGATAGAGCTTGTCTGTGTTTCGCCCGCGCCCCCCCCCCCCCACCCCCGCTCCCACCGCCGTGAATTTACAGTGGTAGATGCCCGCTTTAAAAAAATTCTCTAGCTAACTACATAAAATCTTCAAATCTCTAATCTAACTAAATTGGAAGGATCACAGCTAATAGTAGAGGTTTCTCTGTGCAGAAATAGACAATTTCGCTGAGCGTTTGGCCCACAGGCAGACGCAGGTCCTATCCCTATGAGACGCTGAGAGACACTGAGGCTGAAACAGGAAACGCTGTTCTATGTAAAAAAACGAGGTTTATGTGATTTTTCCAGCCAATCGCAACCATACACATCCCACCATGAAAGTCGCCCACAACATCTCACCCTGCTCTGTTCTGTAATCTGATTTGCTGGCCGCCAAAATTACAGAAGCGCCCAAAAAGGCGCGATCTTAATAGATGCTCAATTTTTAAACCTTAATTATGCATGATCTGGAAAATTTCGATCACCAAAAAAAACCTTGCCGTTTCAACTTTGTCGATAAAATCGCCCCCAACATAGTAATTAATATAACAAGCTCTAGTGACCAGGATTCTGGAGAAGGGGTCTGGATACATTCTAGATGTTATAATATAACAAGTTAAATGACCGGATTTGGAGAAGGGTTTTTGATACATTTCTAGATGTAATAATTATATCAAGCTATAGTGACCAGGATTCTGGGAGAAGGGGTCTGGAGACATTTTCTAAAATGTAATAATATAACAAGTTATAGTGACCAGGATTCTGGAGAAGGGTCGTTGATCCATGGATTTTTCCGATTGTCAGATTGGAGTCGGGAAGGAATTTTTCCCTAAAACAAGAACAATTGGCTTCTACCTCATGATGGTTTTTGCCTTTCTCTAGTTCAACACTGTAGGACAGAAGGTTGAACTGGATGGATGTCTAGCTTTTTCATTCATATAAACTATATAAAAATGTAGCCAAGTAATACATTGATGTATTACAGGTAAGTGACAAAGGACGTGATTTTGAAAAAGAAATAATCTTTTTTTTTCACATTCAAAAAACGTAATTTTATTCAAGAAAATGAAGTATTACAAATAGTAGCACAAAGTAAAATAACAGATGTGCGGATTTCCGCACCAGTAATGCAAGTATCATAAATGTACATATCAAAACCAAGACATGTAAAAACAATCAGAATAATGAACTAAACAAGTTAACTTCTCATTATGATCTAACGTATTGCGCAATGGTGTACTAACACCAAATCCCACAACTGGAGTACAATAAATGACTACAGTTACATAGACAAATAACACGAAGACCATACAGGCAACAAAAGCGATGGGAAGGGGAGGGAAGAAGGGAAGAAAAGAGGAAACACAAGGACTATCCCATGCCCTGAGCCAGGTCCAGGACATTACTGCTAGGCCACACATGATTCCCCCTCCTCCCCCCAGGGTCCTCTAAATTAGTGGTCACCTCTTTTAAAGGATTTCCTCATGAATAATTCTAATTATAAATCCTGGCCCACACACATGTTAAGCACCTTCTCCATAGCCAAGAACAGAAGACAGCTACCTAGAGAATCTCATGTTCTGGAGGACCAAATGTTAACAGCTCATTGACTTCCATGGAAATTTTGTGATGCTTCATTTCCTCTTGAGGCGCTGTTGAGGTTTGGGGGACCCTCAGCATGACACAATGGGAATTTTTTTGGGACCCTTTTAACTCAACGAGACTACAAGACCTTTAGATTACAGTTGGGAAATTATAAATATTCATATCACTGCATAATATTAATTCCCCCCTAAAATATACCTTTTATTTAATTAGTTAAAATTACAAATATCTATTTTTACCACTATTCTTTGTGCTCTACTCCACTTCCAATACAACAGGAATAAAAGAAAGAGGGGTATTGTTCAAAAGATTTGTCTCCCCCAGTTCTCCCCTGTCAGTGGAATAATCCCCGATCAAGGGCGGTTCCTCTTTAACAGTTGGATCCTACACAATATGTATTAGGGAGAATATCACAACCCCTCCAACATCCGTACCAGATATAGCATAAACAACTATAGCCAACCCGACGCGTTTCCCCCCACACTCCCGGTGGGGTACCTCAAGGGAATTTTTTTACAGGCTAAATACAAGGCACTAATATCCTCTACTGTGCCATGCTATATATGCTGGTAATGAAACATAATGCATATCAGACACTATGCACCATAATAACTTTTGTAATATTCCTGATAAAAAAAGATACTTATCAATACCCAGTGATTTGAGATGACAATTTCAACATACCCTCTTTTTTTTGAAGGGAGAGGGGGACGCCCGTATGGCCTGCGACAGACACCAAAATCATGACATCAGATCAACATCAAATAGTTAACCTTTCTGACCACATTTTGAGTCAGAGTGAGATCACAGTATTACAAAAGGGGTTGACATTTGTCCCAACGACTAAATATGATGACTTCACTTGGATTAATGATTTACATATCTTTGCCCGAATATTTAAATGTCATAAGTTTTTTTAAAATCCAGCACAAGCTAGAGAGTCAAGAACTGGGGCTTACATTACAAGATCTAGGGGGTGTACAAGTATTGGAGTCACTAGCCAGAGAAGGAGAAAGTCTAGCTGGACAAACATATCTAAGACCCAAAAGTAGAAAAATGCCCACAAACCAACTAGAAACCCCAGAAATTGACCTGTTTATAAGGGTTGTGTCGGAAGAATTACAGAATTTGAAAAGACATAAACTCCCTTTTCATAATAACCTCTCGAAGGGAGAACTGAGAGCGCTTTTAGCACTTGAACAGGATAAATCATTCATTATAAAGCCATCAGACAAAGGGGGCAATATGGTCATCCTTAATCATAAAAACTATAGGAAAATGTGCACAGATCTTCTCAAGGATAAAACATGTTACACCACTCTGACAAGGGACCCTGCAGATGCAATTACCGCTGAACTCGAACAATTACTAACGGAGGGATTAGAACAAGAACTAATTTCAGATATGGAATTTAAATTCCTAATGCCAACTTGTCCACAGGTGCCTACATTTTATTTGGTGCCCAAGATACATAAGGGCTTTTCGCCATTAAAGGGGAGACCCATAGTGTCGGGCATACACTCACCGGCCACTTTATTAGGTACACCTGTCCAACTGCTCGTTAACACTTAATTTCTAATCAGCCAATCACATGGCGGCAACTCAGTGCATTAGGCATGTAGACATGGTCAAGACAATCTCCTGCAGTTCAAACCGAGCATCAGAAATGGGGAGAAGGTGATTTGAGTGCCTTTGAACGTGGCATGGTTGTTAGTGCCAAAAGGGGCGGGTCTGAGTATTTCAGTAACTGCTGATATGCTGGGATTTTCACGAACAACCAACTATAGGGTTTACAGAGAATGGTCCGAAAAAAGAAAAAACATCCAGGGGAGCGGCAGTCCTGTGGGCGGAAATGCCTTGTTGATGCCAGAGATCAAAGGAGAATGGGCAGACTGGTTCGAGCTGTTTAGAAAGGCAACAAGTGACTCAAATAGCCACCCGTTACAACCAAGGTGGGCAGAAGAGCATCTCTGAACGCACAGTACTGCGAACTTTGAGGGCAAAATGGGCTACACAGCAGAAGACCACACCGGGGTGCCACTTTCAGCTAAAAAAACAGGAAACTGAGGCTCCAATTTGCCCAAGCTCATCGAAATTGGACAGTTTTGGGAAGATTGGAAAAACGTTGCCTGGTCTGATGAGTTCGATTTCTGCTGCGACATTCGGATGGTAGAGTCAGAATTTGGCGTCAACAACATGAAAGCATGGATCCATCCTGCCTGTATCAAACGGTTTCAGGCTGGTGGTGGTGGTGTCATGGTGTGGGGAATATTTTCTTGGCACTTTTTGGCCCCTTGGTCCCAAATTGAGCATCTTTGCAACACCTTGTGAAATCTATGCCACGAAGAATTGAGGCAGTTCTGAAGGCAAAAGGGGGTCCAACCCGTTACTAGCATGGTGTACCTAATAAAGTGGCCGGTGAGTGTAGGTTCTATAACGCAGAATGTGGGCATCTATGTGGATAGAATACTACAGAAATTTGTTGTCACGTTGCCTTCATATATAAGGGACACATCGGACGTTTTGTGTAGATTAGAGGGCCTTTCAGTCAACGATGGAGTTTGGCTGGCATCAATAGATGTAGAATCATTATATAGTAACATTCCGCACGAAATTGGAATTAGGGCAGTCAAATATTTCCTTGCATCTAGGAGTGTTCAATATCAAAGACATAATGATTTTATAATAAGACTACTTGAATTCATATTGAAGCACAATTATTTTGTGTTTGGCACCAGGACCTTCCACCAGCTCAGGGGCACCGCAATGGGGAGCCAGTGTGCTCCCACATATGCAAATTTGTTCCTGGGCTGGTGGGAGGCAACCCTGGTGTCCCAACCAGAGGATGACCAATGGCCCCCCCAGATTTTATTCTGGGGGAGGTACATAGATGACATATTCATCCTCTGGGAGGGAAATAAATATGCTTTTGAAGATTTTGTAGCGCAGCTAAACGTGAATAACATCGGTATGCGCTTCACATTTGAAATACAAGAAAGATGTTTACCATTTCTGGACATCCTAATCATCAAGGACAATCAGGGCAATATCCAGACAGATATTTATAGAAAGCCAGCGGCCACAAATAGCCTTCTACATTGGAATAGCCACCATCCTATACCATGCAATCGTGGCATCCCTAAGGGCCAGTTCCTGCGAGTAAGTAGGAATTGCTCGAGAATCAGCGATTATAAAAGACAATCCCGTAATCTAAAGGATAGGTTTATACATCGAGGTTATCCAGAAAGTATCTTGGATCAAGCGTTCCAAGAGGTTAGTAAAAAAGATTGTACTACACTACTCCAAACAAAGTCCCATGTAGAACAAGTCACAACAGAGGCATGGATAGTAGCTACTTATGATGAAAGAAATCAGGAAGTTCTGCAGATCCTCAATAGATACTGGCAGGTGCTATAATTAGATCAAGATCTTGTGAACTACTTACTGCGCCGCCCTATGATCACTTACCGTAGGGGAAGGTCCATAAGAGATAGATTAGTACACAGTCACTACATAGCTCCAACAAATAAGGGAACTACTTGGTTAGATAGGAAACCCACGGGAATGTTCAAATGTGGAAAAGGATGCGTAGCATGTCCATATATTCAGCAAGGAAAGACATTTAAAAGTGCCAGTAACAACAGGGAGTTCTTCATAAAAGATTTTGCTAACTGTAGGACAGAAGGGGTAGTCTATTTATGCAAATGCCCATGCCCACTGGACTATATCGGGAAAACAAAATGAATTCAGAAGAAGAGTGGGGGAACACATGGGCGACATTAGTCATAAACGAGACACCCCAATAGCAAGACACGTGCATGAGTATCATAATGGTGATGGTAACATCTTGAAATTTATGATTATTGAAGTTATCAGGCCCTGCCCTAGAGGGGGGATCTGAATAATAAGATCTTATGCAAAGAAACACAGTGAATTTACAGAATGGAATCAGTTAATCCAAAGAGCCTTAATGAATCCATGTATTTTGGATGTTGTCTTTAAAAAGGAAAGGGAGAAAAAAACTTAACTATTCCGTGTTTTTTTGTTTTTTGTTTTTTTTTTGCTTTCTCTGTCCTCTTTATACAAAAAATAATAAGATTCAATACAAGTAAACCACAGGAAATTACTAACATAATTAATGGCCAATTGGGGTCTTTTTTATTAAAACCTTATTATCAGATCTGGTGAATGCCTAGCCTGAATAACATGAGCTCAGTCTGGGACACCAGTAGAAACAAATCCCCTAATAATTGCATTAGTCTGCACTATTTTGGATCATATATAGATTTATTGTGTTATAGATATGTAGTGTAAGTTTAAGTGTCAGTTCACATGATGACGCGGCGCGACTGGGATGGATTTCCGGCGCCGTGATGGCCGAGGGAAGACAGAATGCAGCTTGACTGTGATATATGAGCCGATGGGCCGAGCGTATAGCGCTGTGTGGGCACTTCCAGTTTCCCGATGACGCACTTCCGGTATTGCGCATTAGAACTGTAAGGAAGCCAACATCGGCGGGAGAGTGCACAGATGGCCAGGAACGAGCATGGGGCAATACACCCCAATGCAAAACAATAGTGAGACTTAAAGTAAGGTAAGTTAAATGCATTTGAAGGGGCAGACTATGCTATTTAAGGAGTCGGGAAATACATTTACCCTGCTTACCTATCATCCAGGGTGCTATAACCACCAGACCTTCTCGAGATGACTGCATCTCAAATCACTGGGGATTGATAAGTATCTTTTTTATCAGGAATATTACGAAAGTTATTATGGTGCATAGTGTCTGATATGCATTATGTTTCATTACCAGCATATATAGCACGGCAGAGTAGAGGATATTAGTGCCTTGTATTTAGCCTGTAAAAAAATTCCCTTGAGGACCCCCACCGGGAGTGTGGGGGAAACGCGTCAGGTTGGCTATAGTTGTTTATGCTATATCTGGTACGGATGTTGGAGGGGTTGTGATATTCTCCCTAATACATATTGTGTAGGATCCAACTGTTAAAGAGGAACCGCCCTTGATCGGGGCGATTATGGGGCTGACAGGAGAGAACTGGGGGAGACAAATCTTTTGAACAATACCCCTCTTTCTTTTATTCCTGTTGTATTGGAAGTGGAGTAGAGCACAAAGAATAGGGGTAAAAATAGATATTTGTAATTTTAACTAATTAAATAAAAGGTATATTTTAGGGGGGAATTAATATTATGCAGTGATATGACCCTTTTAACAAAAAAAAAAATTGTTTTGAGAAAAAAACAAACTAGAACTTTCTTGTCTAATGCTCTAGAAATGAACACTTCATGGATTGGATGGATGTTTTTATTAATCCTCACACAAAGGCAGAAATGCAAATTTACGAATGACAGCGGAAGATAAGAATCCACAAATACAGGAAATAAGAAAAGTCTTCAGATTTCATACAAATCATGTCGTCTCGCTCCTCTTTCTAATGGTATCTGTCATTTTGAGCCGGGGGTGGATGTACTTTTAATTTCCACTGCAATTACCATATTTTCCCGGGAGATGAATTGGACAGGGCAAGTCCTTGATTTAGGCCATAAAGGGATGATAAATCATTCACTTACATGATCAGATAATTTCTTGTCCTCCTTAAGATTCTAGAAGTATAGAATAATAGTTCAAAATGTCTTTCCATTAATGAAGTAAAGGTTGTGATGAAATAGAATCTGTCTTTTCTTTGACTTGGTCCCTCTTGACGATACGAGACATATCCGCTATGGAATTATTTCATTGTAACATGCACTTTCTACCAAGTAAAGTCATTTCTTGAAACATATGCTTGATCCAATCACTTCACAACGCCATAAACTGTGATATTTCCAAGTATTCTGATAAAGAAAGTGTCTAAAAAGGGCAAGGAGCCTGAAGTATGTCTTATAGGGGGTCATCTCATGCAGTGATGGTATACTGCAAAGATATGTTATCACTTTATATTGAATGGGAGTCTGACTCCTGAGATCCCCACTGATAATGAGAATAAACACAACAGTTCTTCATAGCCTCTTAAAGGGGTTTTGCCACGATCTCATTTCATGCCTCCTGCATCCAGCTCTGTGTGCTCAGAAGGGGGCGTGTGTGATTTGTTTGAATTGCAAATCATGTGACCCAGCAGGATAACATCACCAGGCCTTTTCTCTCTCTAGTCAAAGAAAGGTCTTTTTATGTATGAAGCTGTGAGTAGCTACAATGTAGCTCTGTGGAAAATGTTTTGCCTCACAGCACAAGGGTCCTAGATTCAAATTTCTGCAGAATCCAAACCTGAGGTTTCTTTTGTTTTATTTATTTGCACTGTTTAACTAATTATTAAGCAGTGCAGAAGTATAATGGTTTGAACACTCAGTAGCTGCCTGAGAGGAGAGGTGATGTCTGAGAATGTCTGACCAGGATTGAGCAGCTCTCAGCCCTGCTTGTTTCCCCTGGAGACGAGCTGTAAACAATGGATCACTAAAAGAGCAGTTAAAAGAAAAATGCTCCAGAATTTTTAATAATGATGAATGAGGAAAATGTTAATTATTCAATTTGCAAGCTTCCCATGTCAATTTTACTTCATGGCAAAACCCCTTTAAAGGACCACTCCAGTTTTTTTTTTTTTTTTTTTCCTATTAGTTTACTTTTAGATACACTGTAGTGCCAGTTATTATGTTTTTCTGCAGCTGAATACAAGATTTCTGGCTGATGCAACAATCACATGACCTGCTCTCTGACTGGCTGAAATACGCTGTGCTTTGGATGCTGAGGGGAAGTCTGTCTCTCTATGAATTCCTATCAGACTGACTCTGAATTTCTTATAGGAATGCAGAGATTTACATCTGGGCTGTGTGTTTCTGCAGCTCAGAGTCCTGGTCACATGATGCAGGGGCAGCAGTGTGAAATCCGGTATTCAGATGCAGAAAAATTCAGCAAAATTATTGCTGTGTATCTAGACTGCAAAAAAATAGAAAATGGGCAGGAGGTGAAAAAGAATCTAAGGGTGACATGCATGAAGAGGGCTGCACCAGAAGTCTGGCGTTTTTTTAGGCCAACATCTAGCGCAGCCCTGTTTGCTATGCAGATGTAGCAGAACTAAAAAGAACAGATAAGGCATCGTGATATCAGGGCCCAGAATGTTATCTATACTTTTTCAATGCTTTTCAATGGCCTTTGTTTACAGATCAGAGCAGATAACACGAAAAGCCGTGATATCAGGGTCAAGATGCACTCTGCTACATATGTAGCTTCAAGTTACCCATACGCCAATATCAGGCGCATTACAGTGCGCCAGTGGCACTTTGTAATGTGCCTGAGATTGGGGGGCGTGCTGGAGGTGGGACACACTACAACCGTTCGAAGCTATAGATTTCCAGGTGCATTAGTGCTGGAACAGGTAGAGCACCTTCAAAGTGGTTTACCTGATCCAGAATTATCGTCTTTGTGCTAGAATGCGTCTGATTTATGACCACAGTAGAACAGACTCATAAATCAGGCGCATTCTATATTAATAAAGTGGGCATAAAACTGGCGTCTTAATGCCAAAAATCATAAATGTGTGATAGGAAGCGAGCTACAAAAGACCTTAAAAACGGCAAACACCATGTAACGAGTTGCGCCGCACTCCGGCCCGCGAGCTGCAGGCGCGCCCGTGCGCCCTCTCCGGGGTCCCTGCCCCCGGTAGTGCTGCTGGCCGAGGGACGGGCTATGGGCACACTCGTCCTAACCACTCACCTAACCTGCGTTCCTGCTCCGTTCGCATCCCCTGCCGGCCGTGGCGCGCGTGCCCATTCCCTAGGGCGCGCGCGCGCTCGCCATTGTAAATTTAAATATATATATATATTGGTTAGGTCCACGAGACTTCCTTGCTGGATCTATGTTGCCCCGAGCCTTAGAGAAAGCGTTCCTAAGTGTCTTCTTGCCTTGCCGTGTACCAGACCTCTTGCTACGTTTCTCGACTTCCGAATCTCTGCCGCCTGTCCTGACCTTCCTGCCTGCCCACGACTACGGTTCCCGCCTCTCAATTCTGTACCTCGCTGCACCTCGGCCGCCACCGCAAGCCCGCCGCGTCAGGGGTAGCGACCTTGTAGTGGAGGGCCTATATACCAATGTATCTAATGGTATGGCCCATATACCTTACAATTATACCTTCCTGACATTGGATGGACCTGCACATTCTAGCGGGAAGTGACTTCCTGAAAATGGACTTACAAGTGCGCTGTGAACATTGTGCGGGCTCACAAGTGGGGCCAGCATGATCGCAGCATGAAACCAGCTGTATATTACAGCTGGCCTGTTTCGGTGTTGCCCACGGCCGGAGCTCACTCCACCGGGTGATTAATCCCTGATCAATTGCAATTGCAGCAGCTAATGGAAAGACACAGGGAGGGAGCTCCCTCTGTCTCCATCGACTTTGATGCGATGTAATTGCTGCTGACCATATCTTCCCAGGCAGCCCAAAAGCCTAACAAAGACTTCCAGGCTGCTTATGATGTCACTTTGCCCGGTCATGCATACTAATTCAGGGTTGCCATGAAGAGGAGTACACAGCAGCAATGCTGTGTACTGCTTTCCATTGTATCAGTGATCTGAAGATCACTTATACAAGTCCCCTATGGGGACAAGTAAAAGAAAAAAGTGAAAAAGTACAAGAAAAAGTCAAATATAAACACAAAAATAAAATAAAAACACACCGCCAATTTCCTCTTTACCAACGCCAATTGCCCCAAAAAAGATAAAAAAATTTAAAAATAAAGGATACATTTTGGTAGGGCAACAAAGCGTTATAAAATCCCCGTAAATCTCTCAGTTTTTTAAAACTCCCCATGGTTAACGCCGAAAAAAAAGACAAAAAAAAAAACCAGTAACAGAATTGCGATTTTCATTCATCCCACAGAACAGAAAATAGAATAAAAAGTGATCAAAAAGTCACATAAACTCCAAAGTGGTGCCAATGAAAGCATCAGTTCATCACGGCCAAAAAAAAAAAAAAAAAATCCATCACACACCTCTTATACAGAAGAATAAAAAATGTATGGCACTATCCTCCTCTAGCACACCCCCAGTGAAAGAAATAGAGAAGGGACCGGGGCACCCCTAAAAGCCCCTTCATCAGCGGCCGGGCTGTTGTAAAGTGAGCAAAGGTGGGGTGGAAGGACAGGGGTCTTTTGGGACCTCTCCTTTCCCCCCCCGGAGAGCATTGGGCAATGCCGGGAAAACGGACTCCCCCCCCCCCTCCCTTAGTTTGGCGGGGGCTGGGGGTTGGTGTGTTTTTTGAGGGGTTTAGTTTGGTACTGGCGGGGGGGAGTTGTTTGGGGTAGGTTTTTTTCAGAAAATTTTTAAAGGGGTTTTGTCATGGGGGGCCTTTTGGCAAAAGGGGGTTCTTGGATTTGGGAAAAGGGAAAGAACCCCCCAGGGTTTGGAGAATTTTTTTAAACTCGGTTTGGCGTAAAAATTTAAAATTTATAAAAAAATTTTTTGAAAAGAGTTTATCTTGTTACTTTGTTAAAAAAACGGCTGCTGGGGCCCCCTTAAATTTCCAGTTGGGGGTTTTGGGGTTTTTTTAATTGAGGGGGGGAAAGGTCACTACCCTTTTAAAAGGTGAAATTTTTTAAAAAGGGGGAAAGGTATTGGGGGGGAAAATGATAAGCAATCAGTTTTTGTCGGGCCCTGTGGTTTTTGTATCTATGTTTTCCCAAAACAATGCTCGTTCAGGGGCGGGGTTTTTAAGTGTTTTGGGAACTGGTTTTTTAAAGCGATTTTTTTTATGGGGACAAAGTTAAAAACCCGGCCCTTTTTTAATGGTGATGGGAAATTTTTTAGATCATGCTTTTTAATTTAGGTTAAAATCTGTGCCATCTATTAATAACGCGCCATTTTGGGCGCTTCCTGTCTTTTGGCGGCCACCCAAAAATAGTTTTACGAAAGAAAAAAGGGGTGAGATGTGTGTGGGGACGTAAATGACGGGAAAAGGTGTATGGTTGCATTGGTGGAAAAAACTATGACCTCTTTTACATAAAACCAGCCCTTCCTGTTCTGATCAGTGTCCTTAGCGCTCATAGCTTAGGACGGCGCTCTCCCTGTTTTTCCAAAACTTTCAGCAAAATTATTCTATTTTTCCCAAGGAAAGCTCTATGTTAGCTGTGATCCTTAAACTTAGTTAGATCGGGAGATTGGCAATTTTATGTATTTAGGTAAAAATTTTTAAAAGGGGAAGCATCTCCCGCGGGAAATTCACGAGGGGACGGGGGGGGGGGGGGGGGGGGGCCCGGGGGCCCGAACCAGACAAGCTCTTTAAAGAATACGGAATAGTTCCCCAAGATTTAGTTTAGACTTTGAAATTTGAAAATAGTTTATTATTAACAGTTTTCTATTAAATATTTCCTGAAATTGGGCAGCCTGAACTTATATTAGGATACACATCTTTTTTAAGAAAACTGAGGTCTTTTTGTTATGTGCAAAACCCCAAACTTTTTTTAAATCATTATACATTTCAGTTAGGTGTTCTTTTTCATTTTGCCCATTCCACTTTTTTGATAAGCCCCCTTTGGCAGTTAAATTTTAAAATTCCAGAAATTTTTTTAGCAGCAAAGGTTGATAGGTCCCAAAAAAAAACCTTTTATTTCCAAATTTACATTTCAGATACGTTTTTTTTCATTTTGGGCCGGGGGTTCAGCTTTTTTTTTTTTGGGGCCCATCTTGCCAAAATTTGTAAAATACAGCAATTTTGTAGCCCACCCCCGGTGAATTAAAAGGGTGCCAAAAATACCTTTTATTATCCAAATACTTTTTCCAGATACGTTTTTTTTAATTTTGGTGCACTACAGTTTTTTTTATTGGGGCACCTTGCATTTAAAAATGTGAAACAGCAATTTTGTAGTCACCACAGGTAAAATTTAAAAGGGTCCCAAAAATACCTTTATTACCCGAATACTTTTCCCAGAAAAGTTTTTTTTTCACTTTGGCGCAGGCCAGCTTTTTTTGTAGATCTACTTTGCGAAAAATGTGAATAAAAAGAAATTTTTTGTAGTCACCACGGGGAAAATTTAAAAAAGGTCCCAAAAATCCCTTTTTTTTAAATCCGAATCCTTTTCAGTTTCGGTTTTTTCACTTGGGCGCGGGAAAAGCTTTTTTGATAGTTTTCTACTTTGCAGTTAAATTTAAATTTCAGCAATTTTGTAGTCCCCACAGGTGAATTAAATGGGTGCCAAAAAAATCCTTTTTTTTCCGAAAAAATTTACAGATAGTTTTTTTTTTCACTTTGGCGCACTACACTTTGTTTTTTGAGGCACCTTGAAACTTAAAGGGTAAATTACAGAAAATTTTTTTAGCCCCACGGGTGAACTAAAAGGGTTTTCCAAAAAAACCCCTTTTAATATTCGTATACATTTCAGACAGGTTTTTTTTTAAATTTTGGTCAGCAAGCTTTGTTGATAGATTATTTTGCAGTTAAATTTGAATCCAGAAATTTTGTTTTAAATTGGGGAAGGGATTTAAAGGAAAGCGGGTTTTTTTGCCGTTTTTAAAAAAGGGAAAATTTAAAAAACTCTTCCATACCTTTCAAATTTTTAAAATTTCTAAACATGGGTAAATTCAGGGGGAAAGCGGAAAAGGGGGGGGTGGGCATGGAGGTGGGAGGAAACGAGAGAAGGTGCTCCCCCAGTTGGCGAAAAAACCCCCCGCATGCCAGCGGATCGTCAGTTTGAGGACCTTTCGGCCTGCATCGCTGGGTCAGGGCCCTGTGAATCTCAGAAACCGAACAGCATCCCCAATCTGTCCTCAGGGGAAAAATTTGAAAACCTGCATCCAGCAGCCTTACCTCCCCCGTCCTCCCCGCCCGGGCCACAAATGCCCAAAATCACATCCGACCAACATGAAGCACCCCAAAATGTCAACTCGTGTACCCCCCACTGTGGTAATCCTTTTTTCTAAAGGGACCTTTTGATGCAAAATGCGGTTGGGGTCAAAAGGGGCATTTTTAAAAGATAAAGGGGCCAAAAGGGGATTTTTCTCTCTCTGACTCCCAGTTACTGATCCCAACAGAGGAGGAGAAGGAAGCCGGTCAATGGGCCAAAAACCCCGGGCCCGGTCGGAAAACCGCCTTCAGCCCCCTCTTGTTTGTACCCCGCACCCTCCCTGGTTGCAGAATGCCCGGGGACGACGAAGTCACCTGTTTTAAATTATGATAAATGACGACATTGCGGACCCAACGTGGTTTTTTTCACAGTATTTGTTTGCAAAGGCGTTATCAGGGAAGAGGAGGAAGACGAGGGGGTTTGGGGCAGTAGGGGTTTTCCGCCTCAAAAAGGGAGGAGGGCGGGGGCCAAAAAGCCCGCTGAAAATGATTCCGCCCCACGGTCGTAAAACCAAAAGCTCCTCGATTTCGCCATCAAAAAGGTCCGGGACCCTCAAGCCTGGGTCTTCTTTGGCAAGCCTTGATTCACCCAGGGGATGTTATGCCGCCTTTGCCGTAAAGCATTTTAAATAGAAGGCAAAAAACCTTAGGTGGTTTTAAACCCCCACCTTCATGTCTAGGGCACATGCAGCGGGAAAAAATGAGTTGAAAGGAGGCAAAAACTTGGGCCAAAAAAAAGGGCCCGACCGGCCGGGCCTCCCAAACCCCTGTCAAACCCCTTGTCTCCTTTCCTCCCCCCCTCCTCCCCCCGCCCCACCCCCCCGTTCCTCAGCTGCCCAAAGGTTTTCAAAGTCATGATCAGGGGGTAAGCCCCCGCTTCCCTCCCCCCGGCGCCCCAGTACCAAAAAAACAACCAGGGGGCCCATTACCCCTTTTCCTTCCACCAGTTTTGACGGCCTGCACGGGCCCTTCAGCGGCCAAAAAAAACCTCCCTGCCCTGGGCCCCCATGTGTCATTAAAATTTCAAGCGCGTTGTCCCGCATTTTTGTGGGGGGAAAAGGTTTCCCTTTTTACCACCGGACACATGGGCATAAGCACGGCCAAGGGGCCCCTATAAATTTCCCGTGACAGCTCACTGGGGGAGCTGGGGGATGTCTCCCGGGGGTTACGGTTGGGTCCAGGCTCGGCGCAAAGCTTTTCAAAACCGCAGGGGTGGGGCCCGGGGTTCTTTCCCCCAAGGGCCCCCTTTGGGGGGCATTTAAAGTGCCCCGGAAACCAGGGGGGGGGGGGGGTTTTTTGAAATTAATCTGTGGGAGACCTCCCCACACAAAGGGGGAGGAGCTGGGTTTACGGCTCCCCCGCAAAAAAGGGTGGGGCACTGGGTGGGTTGGGCAAGAACCTTTTTGCCAGAAAGTGGGGTTTTGAATTTAAAGGGGAAAATCAAATGGGCCCCCCCTTAATATCGGTAGGGGTTTGGGGCACATCCCCGCCTGGCACATTATGAAAACCTTTTTCGTCCAGAAAATTTTTTTTAAAAAGAGCTACCCCGGGGCTGGACTGCCTTTCTGAGGAAGGCCCCGGAGTCTATGTTGCACTTCCGCCTTCGCCCCCTGCTTTGTTTCCCCCCTGGCCCGCCCTTGCAGCCCCGCTCGGCCCCCCCGTTTAACCGTCCCCCATTGTTGACGGGGTCAACACGCTGGAATTCCCCCTTCCACATGCTCCAGCGATTGGGGGGAGCAGCGCCCAAAGCCAAAACGGGAGTAAAAGTGACACAGGCCCGACAAGCAGCGGGGCGCTCCCCGGGAAGGGTTTACCACCCAGATGGAGGCAGGTGGGAGCTCTCACCTCCTTGCCAGTTTTGAAAAAGAAACCAAAAAAAGGTTTATTGGGGGGGGGGGGGATGATTTCCCTTGTCAGCCCTGAGAAAGTGGTGAACCCTTTGTTCTGGAACGATCGTTGGACACCTTTAAACAACAGGTCCCCCCCAGCGCGGGGGGAGGAGACGGACACAGATGGGGGACCCGGGCCTTTTTTCTCCTCGAAACCCCGGCCCGAACGTTTCCAAATTTATCGGTCTTCATTAGGCAGTGGTTTTGGGGTCCAGGGGCAAGGGAAGGCAGCCCCAAACAGCTCTCAGGGTGCTTTATCTCGGCAAATCCCCGGGGTGTGGGGAAGCTGTCCCCGGGGGGAAGGGAGGAGGAAAGGTATTTTTTGACACCGACTTACCCCAAGTCCCTGCCTTGGAAAAAGGTTGGGGGCAAAAATTTAGGTGGGGGAGGAAAGATGAGGAAGATCAATTTTTCTAGTGCCCCCCCGACCCAGAGGCTTGGGAAAACAAAAATCCATCCTCAAATTTAGTTTCTTTGGGTGCTCCCCCTTTTTCCCCCAACCCTATCCTCGCATTAAGGGCCCTCAAAAAGAACAACAGTTTCTGGGGGGCCACCCCCCTGGATCCCCCGGGACAAAACAAAACTCAGCACTTTCCTTCCACCCCCCCCCAAATAGAAGAAAAAAACAGGAAATGGAGGGCCTTGCTGATTGTTTAACCCGGAGACCTTTTGCGTCTGCTTCACGTTCCCCAAAAAGTCACGGTCGAAAAAAACATCCCCGCGAGGGGGACAGCAGAGAGTGCCAAATTTGCCGTAGCGGGCAGCAGCGGCAAGGGGGGCAGGAAAACCCCCAAAGGGGGACCTCGGGAAACTTTGTTTACCCAAAAATCCCGATGCATGGAAAGAGGGGACACATCCAACACACGAGGGCCCGCTTAAGATCATGGTGCCGAACTAAACTGCGCTTAAAACCCAAAGTTTTTTTATGTGTTCCGGACCCAGGAGACTGCTGGGTATCCCAAAAAAAATTTAATGGCCCCAGCTTGCTCGCCACCCCCATAGGGGGTGTTGTCCCCGCCCACAGCCGCGTCATATCTGACGGACCCTTTAGCCAGCCAAGGAGTCATTACAGACAAACGCATCCCGGGTTTCCACAGATAAAGTGGATCGTTTGACTTTTTATCAAGATGAAAAAAAAAGGGCATGGATTTTCTGAAGATGTTGTGGCCCCCAAATTTCCGAGGTCCCCATTGGGGGCCGGGGACTTCACATTCCTCTTCAAAAAGAAATGGTCCTCTTGAAAAAAAATTTTTTTAAAAAGATCATTTCTTATTCCATTTTTTATTCTCCCTTTTTTAACAGTTTTTATTTTGTGGGTTTTGGGTGGGAGGAGACTGTAAAAAAAAGCAAGGTTTTATTTAAACACCGATTCCATTTCCTCACTTTTCTTTAGAAGTTTTTGCATTGTCAATGGTTTTTTTAGGTATGTTCTGTGAGAAAACACTATTTAAATTTTGGGGCCCCTTTTGGGAAAAGAAATGTGGCTTTTAAGTGGGGATTTCTCCCTCAAAAAATTTTTTTAAAATGGGTGAAAACGTCACATTTTAAAAATTTTTTGAGGTCTTGGGTTTCTGTGAGATAAGCAATAATCATGGGCCCTTTGGAACAGAAATGTGGCTTTTTAAGTGGGATTTTTCCTCAAAAAAATTTTTTAACAGTGGCCCGGGGAAGTCATATTTATAATTTTTTTGGGGCATGTGCTTGAAATGCGGGAATTTCTACAGGTTCTTTCTAAAAAATTTGTTTTTTAACGACATTTGTTCTTCACAATTGTCCAAAGGGCTCCCAAAGGGGCCCTGCTTTGAATTTTTTGGGGGGATTTTGGCC
Source organism: Phyllomedusa bahiana (assembly GCA_025379985.1). Lineage (NCBI taxonomy): Eukaryota > Metazoa > Chordata > Amphibia > Anura > Hylidae > Phyllomedusa > Phyllomedusa bahiana. The sequence continues at coordinate 121,848 of JAODAL010003733.1, forward strand.
CTTTACATTTCAGCTTTAAAAAACAGGCCTAAATTTTAAAAAAATTTTTTTTTTAAAAAGACATTTTTTTCTTCACAATTTTCCCAAAAAGGCTCAAGGGTCATGCTTTGGGAATTTTTTTGGGGGAAATTTTGGGGTGGACTTTCAGCTATACTCAAATTTATTTTAAAATTTTTTTTCTTTTTAAAAGACATTTTGTTCTTCACAATTTTTTTTTAAAAAAAAAAAAAAAAAAGGGGGCTTTAAGGGTGTGGGGCTATCAGAAACAGGGAAGGTAGGCAAGTTAATGGGGCACTTTTTGCAAAATGGGCTTTTTTTTGCAAGAAACTTTAACATAGCTAAACAATCCCTGTATTGAGACAACCCATTTAATTTCAATTAAAAAAAAAAAACAAAAAGACATGGGGGGGTTTTCCCTCCCAATTTTTAAAAAAGTGTTTTCTAGAATTTAAAATACTAAAAAACTTTATGTACAAAATAGCTGGTAAAAAAAATTTTCCCCGAAATTTTAAAGGGAGGCACAGGGGAAAAATTGACCAGATGTAATTTCAGAGGGCATGGGTTGGAGCACGGACAGAGAACAAAGTACAGAGACAAAATTTTTTCCACACGTTTTAGTAAAATGAGGGAAAAAAAATTTCCAAGAAAAAGGGCACCTGGGTGGCAGGGAAAACTTAAAAAACCAGTACTTCCAAATGAAACTCAATTGGTCCCCTACTCAAAAAGGAGGGGCAAGCGCTACCCGGACAGGGGCGTTTATGGCCAGGAAACTAAAATGGTGGTTTTAAAAAACTCCCTTTTTCCCCGGGACCTTTTTTAAACTGGGGTTGCCCGGTTTTTGGGGGCCTGCTGTGGCCCCCCATAGGTATATTCCAAAAGTCCTTGGGAAAATAAAATGGTGGTTCAAAGACTCCTTTTTCTGGCACTTTTTAATCTGGGGGGCATGCTGGTTTGGGGCTCTTCTGTGGCCCAAAGGGCCGGAAGTCAATGGGCCCTGAAAATAAAATGGGGTTTAAAACCCTTTTTTTCCCGGGAAATTTTTTTAAACTGGGGGCATGCAGGTTTGGGGGCTCATGCTTGGTTGGGGGGTCAGGGGCAGGGATAGTCTATGTCCAGTTTTAAAAAAAATGGTGGTTGAAAAAATTCCCTTTTTTCCGGGGAACTTTTTTAACGGGGGTCATGCAGGGTTGGGGCCCTGCTGGTTCCAGACAGGGATAGCCCATGCCCAGTTCAAGAAAAAAGATGGTTCAAAAACACCCCTTTGGCCCCTTTTTAATTGTGGGTCATGCAGGTTTAAGGGTCATGCTGTGGTAAAAGACAGGGTAGTGAATGGTCTTGATTTTTTTCTGTGGTTTTTAAAACCCTTGTGGTTTTGCCAAGATTAAGACCCTTTTTACTTTTGGATTTTAATTCCAGCTTCCCCAGCCCTTTTTGGGTAAAAATTAAGGTGTTGTTGCTTCCCATAGATTTTAAATGGTCATGGGTGATCATCTTCACGACCATCGAATATCTTGTTTATGATGGCCGACTACGCCCATCAAACCGATGTCGATAGCCAACGTAATAGCTCAACACTAGTCTTGACTTCTGTCCTATGCAGGCTTTGCCACATGGGCACTTAAGCATATATACTACCTGTTTGGAGATGCAGGTAAAAAAACCCTGCATCACTTAATACCTTTGAGGATGGAAACATACAATCCCTTAATTATTGAAGTGCAGCTCTGGCACTTGGCTATGTCCCTGTTTTTTTCTACATTTCATCTGTCTCATTTTTGATAAATGACTTGTTAGGTCAGAGAACATTATTTTGCTACCTGTGGTACGACGTTTGCAACAAACAAATTGTGAAATTTCTTTAAAAAAGGACCAGACTTAGGGTCACATGTATGAAACTGTTAGGTCTAAAACTCACCTTTTTCCCTAGTAACCCTTTGGGCCAAAAAAGTGAGTTTTAGACCTAAACAGGTTCATACATGTGGCCCTTAGAGTCATTAGCAAGAATCTTCAGATTTTTCCATATAGTTTGTTTAATCAATGTTTCTGGGATATGTGCGATAAATTAAAACTATGGAACATCTATGGAAAGGCAGCCCCATTTATGTAAATTGGAGTAATAAAAAGTTTCTAAATAAAAAAAGAGTAGTATGATCGATGTATGAATAAATATTAAAAACCAACTTGTTGGCAGTTTTGCATCAAACTTTGTCACATTAAAATGTGTGATCAAGTGAGCATTGCACCAAGTTGGGCCCTAACCCTTTAAAATGTATAGAACTGGGATTATACAGAAAATGCAAAGGACCCCAAGAACATCTCCCGAACCCTCCTTTTTTCGATGTGGAAACGCTCAAATCTCATTTTTGCATTATTCTTTTTTGCTTGACTACGTAACTCCCCCTTTTCGGGTTCCCCCTGTAAACTCTCCCCTCTCCAATCTGTCTTGAATGCAGCAGCCAGGCTTGTCTTTCTCTCCAGCCGCTATACTGATGCCTCTACCCTGTGCCAGTTACTGCACTGCTTGCTCATCCAGTACAGAATACAACAGAAACTAATAACTCACCCATAAAACTCTCCACAACGCTGCACCCCCTACATCTCCTCCCTCATCTCTGTCTACCACCCTACCCGCTCTCTCCGCTCAGCTACGGACATCAAACTACATACCACAATCATCCAAACCTCCCATGCCCGTCTTCAAGATTTTGCACGTGCTGCAACCATTCTCTGGAACATCCTACCACGTACCATCAGGCACAATCCCAGCCTTCGCAGTTTTAAGAGTGTCCTGAAAATACATCTTCTTAGGCAGGCCTACCAAAACCCCCAATTGCTAACCCCCACCTTCTATCACACACATTTCTGTCACTCCCTACACTAGGGCACCCACAGGCACTTATCTGTATATAGATGTACTGTCAGGGTGGCAGGTCCACCCAATTTTTATGCAAACCTCCCCATATTTATAAAACATGGCTGGGCCATTGTAAATCAGCACTTCACCCTTTTTGTCTCCCCCAGGCACCCTCATAGATTGTAAGCTCTCACGAGCAGGGCCCTCACACCTTGTGTCTCATCTGTAAGTAGCTCTCACTGTGTAACGTCTGTCTTTTGTCTTTAATTATACCCTCTACATTATAAAGTGCTGCGGAATTTATTGGCGCTATATAAATAAAGATTATTATTATTATTATTATTATTATTATTATTACCACTGCTTTCATGCTCTATACCTGGTACAACCGAATAAAGAGAATGTCACTACCAAAAGACGGTGCATTCATTGACCAAGTTCAAGAAAGGTTTAGAATCCTTTTTTGAAAAAATATAATATTACAGGTTATGGGGTCTAGATTCTGGAGATAGGACCCTGATCCCTGGATTTCTTCTCACAGATTAAGGCCATGTTCACACGGCTTATTTTGACGTAGTTTTGGACAAGGTTTTCAGAGCGTTTCCTCGCCCAAAACGTCATCCAAAATGCTTCCAAAACGCCCCTCTAATGGGTATGGTGGTGGATCCACTGGACCTCCACAAGCAATGGTGTAAGCCACGCCAGGGAACGAAGTCTAAGTAGGTCCTGGTTTCACCAGCGCCCGCCGCAAAGCGGGATGGACTTGCTGCGGCGGGAGTCTACCAGGTCTCTACCCCTGACTTGACTTGCTTGCGGTGGCAGCCAAGCTGTAGCGTGGTACAAAATCGTTAAGACAAGCTCGTAGTCGGGGACAGGCGGTAAGGTCAGGACAAGCGGCAACGGGTCGTAGGACGTAGGCGAGAAGGTTCGGTACACGGAAATCAGGACGAGACTCAGATAGACGCTTTCTCTGTAGGCAACAGGCACTAAAGATCCAGCGGGGACGTGCTGGAGGTGTTACCAATATATAGGGTCAGCGCCCGGCAATCAACCAATTATCGGTGCGCTAGCCTTTTAAATTTAAGAGAGCTGTCGCGCGCGCCCTAAGGAGCGGTGACGCACGCGCCCGTCGGCAGAAGACCCTGGGGAAGCAAGAGTGTGGCTGGGTAAGTGTATCAGTGCGGGGGAACGAGTGAGCCCGCGGCCCGGCCCGCGGGCCACGGCGCCACTTGTCCCCACGCCAGGGAAAGGTGCACAGACACGAGAGCGCCTGCAGCCTGGACCAAGGAAAAGAAGTGTCATGTCAATTCTTGAAGATTTTTTAGGTGCATTTTTCTTCGTGTTTTTGGAGCGTTTTCGCTGTGGTTTTTGTCTTGGCAATTAATTTGTATTGGTGAAAACCTCATCCAAAACCTCGCCCAAAACAGCACAAAGAAACACCTCTAAAACCACTTCTGAAGAAGAGTGCTTCTAACGAGGTTTAGAGTGAGGTTTTGGGAGCAGAAACGCTCCGAAAACCTAGTCCAAAACAACGTCAAAATAAGCCGTGTGAACATATCCTAAGAGTCAGGAAGAAATTTTTCCTCTTGTACTGGACAATTGGCATCTGCCTCATTGAGGTTCTTGCCTTCCTCTGGTTCACAGTGTAGGGTGATAGGTTTACCTTCAATGGACCTGGATCTTCTTCCAACCTTATCTATTATGCTACTATGTAACTGTCTTTAATCGTATGTATCAGCCATAGTTTTAAAGCAAATAAAACTTCAGCCCCAAATCTTTCATTTCCTTGACCCGTCTACCGGATAAGCTTGATATAATTAGACCAGTGCTGATATCAATCATTCAGCTAATGGTTTCCCATTTTGTCATCAATTACACTGAATGTTTGAGACAACGATCACACGGCCCCTTCTCTTACGCCACTTAGTCGCATTTCTGTCATTGCCATTAATGGAATTTTAAATCTTGTGTTGGAGTAGCTACCTGTGGAGAGCAGTCTAAATTACCAATTAAGTAAAAGCTAATTATTGCAATCCCTGAGGAAACGGCAGTACAATTCTGTGGTTATACGCTGCACCACAGCAGATACAATTCTCAGAACATTTCTCATTTATAGCTCTTGTTTGTAGTTATAATTTGTGCTGTTTTAGGATTGCACTGTTTGAAGAACATCTAAATCCCAGATATGGCCCCCAGAGCTGCTTTATGAATCTTAGAGTTTATGGAATTCAAGGGAAAGCTATCCTCAAAGATTTTTGTTCCTCATATAGCTCTCTATTCAATTGAAGAGCAGTTGGGCCAAATTTGTGAAGAAATTCAAGTTTGAGATGTTCAGAACCCAAACTAAATTGAAGTCTAAATGGCAATACGTTCTGCATGGACTTTAGGAAGCAGGTGCAGCAGCTAAATGCCTCCAGATTGCGTTGGAACAATGTCAGAGTTCTGAGGAACCTCTATGCAACATCTGGATCAAATCTAGGCAATATCTAAAGAACATCTGGAGAGGACTACGGTTTGGTTCTGTTATGACCAGCAGTTTTAGTATGCACTGACATGATGGACGCTAGGTGTTTGGTGTGGATCCTCTGTGAGTACAGTAATAACAAGGGACACAGCAACAGGTACAGGAACTGGGGACACCAAAAGGCAACAGAGACACGTCCGCACTTCACATCTGCGGTCGCTGCGTGAATGGAGATAGGACAGAATCAGGGAAACGGCTATGCCTGCAGTCCGCAATGAGTATAGTGTCATGGACCGTGACAGGTTTATTGTTAGGGTTAGTCCATCCTTAACTCAAACCCTTGGGTTAGGGTTCAGGGCAGGGTTAGTCCAGCCTTGAATGGGTTGTCGCTCTTTAGATATCGATGGCACCTATTTTGGAAATGGGTCCCTGAAAGTCTCAGCTTAGAATAAAGAGCTTGCACACAACTCTTCATTCTGTTCTAGGGGAGTTCCAAATACAGCCAAAAACACAGAGAATTGTGGGGACCATTGCCAACTCTGGGAGCAGCACCTATCATATTGATATGCCATCAAAGTGTGAGATGGGAACACTCCTTTAAAGGATCAGCTGATAAGGTCTTGGAGCAAGATACCACAGGACACCTTCTAAGGTCCTCACGGAGTCCATACTGCAATGACTCTGGCCTGTTTTGGTGGCTCAAAGGTGACCTGCACAATATAGGATTTGTTCCCGTACATGTAGTACATTTTATTTATTGCAAGACGTGCATTTGTCTGTGGTCTTTACTAGTATTTCTTTTTAACATATTTTAAAAATAAATCTTTTAATTTAAGATTTAAATTTTAAATTAAAAAAAATTAATTAATTTAAAATTGAATTTAATTTTTAATTTTAATTTAAGATTTTTAATTTTGATCTTTTTTTCTGCTCCAATGTTCTGACCTATAACTATAACCCAATAAAAGTGTGTATAGCAGTAGTACACAGCCAGATGGCATGGCATACTTAAGTACGCCCTAAGACACAGGGAGTGTGTACAGAAAACCCTGGAGTCCTTCATTGGACCATGGTTTGTCTACTGATAGAAGTTATCGGGATAAAGAGTGGACCCTCCACTCCATCTCTGCCTTTGAATGCAATGATCAGCTTTGATTTCAGCATTAACACCACTAAGCAACCAACATAAGAGGTTTCGTTGATGACTGTGGTTAGAATAAGGCTGTGGATTACACAGTATTACCATCATGACCATCATACCCAGTGTGTGATGACGATGATCTGTGGTTCCCTGCAGGACTATGTCCTGATCTAAATAGATACCTGTTGCTTTAAATGGACATGATATAAAAGTTTAAAAAAATGCTCCGTTTGTTCTGATGTCACACTTGTTGGCATACACATTTGAGTCACATTATTATGACCACTTCCCACTTTTGAAGTCAGCATCGTGTAAATCATGTGTGGTGCGCTGGCTTGGTAGGCATGTGACTGGCTGTCTGCATACATATCCCTTGGTGCTGTCATGGGTAAAAGGGCAATTTGTCACAGTTGAAAAAATGGCTGATTATTGGCTTTAAGCCATCGTATGGTCGTGTTTCTGATACTGTGCTGTTTGTGACCTGTTGGCGGCTGCAGTGATGAAAATGGGTTGTGGGCCATTGTGAGGAAGCGAGGTGGGAACTGCGGAATATCACACGGCAATGATGTGAGAGTCGGCTTTGAAGGTGCGCAAGGGTGGAGGACGTGGTACTGGGGAGCAGCTCACCACCAAAATAACCTAGGGGGTGAATAGATATATGTCTAATACAACAGGCAAACCTACTGTGTATAGGGCTCCGGAGCAGACAGATGTCACCGCACCTCTGCTATCCCTACTGTGTATGGGCATAGTTGCCAACTTTTGAAAATGAAAAAGCAGGAGATTGTAGTGGGCGGCGCCCATCTTGTCGGTATGCCACACCCCTTCAAAAAGCCACACCCACTCCACCTAACTGCATAACGGCTTTGGAAGAAAGCCAGGTAGATGCCCTTATAGCCAGGTAGTAACCCCCCAAAAGCAGGTAGTGCCCCTTACAGGCAGGTAGATGCCCCCTTGTAGCCAAGTAGATGCCCCCTCTGTTGCCAGGTAGGGGGCCCCCATTGTTGCCAGTAGTTTCCCCCTCTGTTTGCCAGGGAGTGGGCCCCCCCTGTTGCCCCGGAATTGCCCCCAGTGTTGCCAGGTAGATGGCCCCCATTGTTGCCAGGTAGATGTCCCCTCTGTTGCCAGGTAGATGTCCCCTCTGTTGCCAGGTAGTGCCCCCATTGTTGCCAGGTAGTTGCCCCATTGTTGCCAGCAGAGCCCCCCTATAGCTAATAAAAATAAAATAATAAAATCCATTACCTCACCAAAGGGTCCAAAGCAAATGCCGCCCCGGAAAGATCTCCTTCCCCGGCGGGAGGGGAATTTAGAGCACCGCCCCGCACCCCCCTGCAGCCCCGCGCCTTCCCCCTGCCCCCCCTGACCTTAAAGGCGGCGCACACACCGGCCCGGGCAACAGGGGGGAGGGGAGGGGGGCGATCCCTCCTGCCCTCCCCCTTCCCGGCAACCCCCCGGGGGGAACCCTTAAAACCCCCGGGGGGTTTAAGGGGGGGGGACGCACTACCTACTCTGGGCCCGCCCATTTAAAAAACCCCCCCGCCCTGCTGGGGGCGGGGGGAAAAGCCAACCCCCCGGAGGCGGGAGGGGACCCCCAAAAAGCGGGGCCCCCCGCCAAAAACGGGGGGGGTTGGGATGTAAAGTTATGGGGCCCCCGGAAAAGGATTCAGAGCACCCCTGCAAAACCCCATGTTAAAGGGGGGCCCCCGGGGCAGACAGATGTCAAATGCACCTCTGCTAACCCCACTGTTTATGGGGCCCTGGAGCAGATGGAGTCACTGGGACCTCCTAACCCTAAATTTTTTGGGGCCCCTGGAGCTGACAGATGTCCCCGCACCATGCTAACCCTACTGTGTAATTTTGGGGCCCCCCCCGGGGCAACAGATTTCACTGCACCTCTGCAAAACCCTTTTCGTGTATGAAGGGCCCCCCGGGGCCCGCCAAAGTCACTGCACCTCCCGCTAACCCCCAACCCGATATGGGGCCTGGGGCAGACGGTTGGGCACTGCACCCTCTAACCCTACATTGTTTAAATTTGGGGGCCCCCGGGAGGGGCCAAAACGGATGCCACTGCACCTCTGCTAAAAACCCCACTTTTGTTAAAGGGGCCCCGGAGCAGACCTTTTCACTCAAAACCCGCCTAACCCTACAGTGCATGGGCCCCGAGGCAGACGGATGTCCATCAAACCCCTTCTAAACCCCACTTTTGTAAAGGGGGTTCGGAGCAGACGGGGGTCACTTCACCTCGCTAACCCTACTGTTTAAAGGGGCCGGAGAACGGATGTCCCCCACCTCGAACCCCAAATTTGGTTTTGGGGCCCCGGGGCAATTTAAAAGTCACAGCCCTCCTAACCCCACTGTTGGGATGGGGGGCCCCCGGGGCGACAGATGTCCTTTCACCTCTGCTAACCCTACTGTTAGGGGGCCCCGGATTTAACCAAAATGTCATGGCCCCCCTGCAAACCCCCCTTGTAAAGGGGCCCCCGGGGCAAAACAGATTCACGCACCTCCCGATAAACCCACTGTGTAATTTGGGGCCTTTTGGGGCCGATTTGGAAAGTCACTGGCACCTCGCAACCCCCACTGTGTAAGGGCCCGGGAACAGACGGGTGGGCCCCTTCACCTCGCTAACCCTACTGTGTAAAAGGGGGCCCTGGACAGACGGTGTCACTTTCAAACCCCTGCTAACCCTAAAAGGTTGAAGGGGGGGGTTTACAGAAGATGTCCCGACACCCCTGCTAACCCTACGGTAAGGGGGGGGGCCCCCCCCGGGAGACGGATGGCCCCTGCACCTCTGCTTCCCTACTGTGGGAAGGGCCCGATAAAAACGGACGTCATGGGACCCCTGCTAACCCTACTGTGATGTTTGGGGGGCCGGAGCAGACGGTTTTCCTGCACCTGGGGGGGGGAACCCTACTTTTGGTTTTGGGCCCCAGCAGACGGAATCACTGCCCCCTTTTAACCCTACGTGTAAAGGGGGGCCCCCGGGGCAAAGGGTGTCACTTTCACCTTGCAAACCCAAAAGTTACAGCCCTGGGGCAACAGATTCCCCAACCTCTGCTAAAACCCAAATTGGTTTTGGGGCCCCGGGCAGACGGAATTTACTGCACCCCTCTAGCCCCAAATTTGATGGGGGGCCCCCGGGGAAAATAGAAAGTCACTGCACCTCTGCTAACCCTACTGTTTATGGGGGCCCCCAGCAGACGGGTGTCATGCACCTCTACTAACCCTACTGTGTATGGGGCCCCAGAGCAGACGGATGTCACTGCACCTCTGCTAACCTTACTGTGTATGAGGCCCTGGAGCAGATGGATGTCACTACACCTCTGCTAACCCTACTGTGTATGTGGCCCGGTGCAGATAGATGTCACTGCACCTCTGCTAACCCTAATGTGTATGGAGCCCCAGAGGAGACGGATGTCACTGCACCTCTGCTAACCCTACTGTGTCTAGGGCCCTGAAGCAGACCGATGTCAAGCCACCTTTGCTAACCCTACTGCAAATGAGGCTCCAGACCAGATGGATGTCACTGCACCTCTGCTAATCCTACTGAAAAATTTTGCCGCAGACACTTTTTGTGCCACTTTTTTGAGCACATAAATGTGTGTCACAATGGGACAGATATATAAAGTGCTGATGAATGCTACACTAACTTACTGAGAAGTATGACTGTCGAGGTGGCAGCATTTGTCACGATGCATACCGTGGTCACCGCTCAGGACCGTTTGTGTGCTCATGTATGTGCTGCCAGCCCGGACCTCCCTTACCGGCATCTACTTACCTCTCAAAGCTCCTTCTCCACATCTGTCTCCTGTATATGAATGCCGTGTGCATACATCCCCCTAGGGCGGACGTGCCTGCTCTCTCAAATTTAAAGTGACAGTACCTAAATACCTGTCCAATGACTGGCAACCTCTGGGGACTTAAGCAACTTTCTGCCAATGTCAATTCATTATTGATGTTCCTACATTGAAGTACGCCCCGCAAATATGCCATGTGAACATACCCTTATGGTGGGCACTGTATGACTAGTACTGTTGTGGTGAGCACCATAAGGCTGGAATTGTTATGGTGGGCACTATATGTCTGGCATTGTTATGATGGACTCTGTATGACTGAAACCCTTATGGTGGGCACAATATCACTGGCTGTGTTGTAGTGGGCACTATTATGGCTAGCACTATATGGATAGTGGTATGATGAGCCTTTTACGCCTGGCACTGTTATGGCTAATAGTGTTATGATGGGTATTGTATGGCTGGCATTGTTATGGCTAGCGCTTGGTGCCTGTGCTCAGTGTCAGTTTGTTATTGATGTTCCTACATATTCTTACATGGCAAATACGCCATGTGAACCTACCCTTATGGTGGGCACTGTACTGCTTGCACTGCTATCTTGGACACTGTATGGCTGGTGATGTTATGGTGGCCACTGTATTACTAGTACTGTTATGGTGGGCACTGTATGGCTGGTGCTGTTATGGTGGGCACTTTGGCTGTGCTTTGTGGGCACTTAGTTGCACTGTATAGATAGCACTGTATGGCTGATGTTATGGCTCTGTATGGAGACTGTTATGTGGGTTCTGTATGGCTGACAGTGGTATGATGGCCACTGTATGGCTGGCACTGTTATCGCTAGCACTGCATGGCTGATAGTGTTATGATGGACACTGCATGGCTGGCACTGTTATAGATAGCCCTGTATGGCAGGCACTGTTATGGTGGGTTCTGTATGGCTGACAGTGGTATGATGGCCACTGTATGGATGGCACTGTTATAGCTAGCACTGCATGGCTGATAGTGTTATGATGGACACTGTATGGCTGGCAATGTTATAGCTAGCATTGTATAGCTGACAGTGATATGATGGGCACTACATGGCTGGCACTAGTATGGTGGGTGCTGTATAGCTGGATTTGTTATAGTGGGCACTATAGGTCTAATGTGGTATTTTAAGCAACCTAAATGAGCAATCCAGTAATTCAATAATTTCTGTATTATCTCTGGATTGTTGAAGTATTTATTTCTGACATCATGAAGGCAGATCTACAAGATTTACCATAACAATGTCTGATAGTTTCCAGACTCCAGAGAGTAGGGGATGATGGAGAGGAGGGTATATATACACATATATATTGTTCTCTCTAGTTATAGATGTGGAGCAACCACTTCTATAACCCCCAAAAAGTAACCATACTGAAACTAAGCGTCTCTATCTGGAGCCCCAGCAGGGGACCCCTCATTCTGCTCTCTGGCTGTTACTAAAATGGAACCAACACCTCTCAGCCATTTGGGGTATTTACAATTGAATTGCCATAAAGGTCTGTTTTGCCAACTATTTTAAGGGGTGTGGCGTCCCTCTATAGCTCACAGATCTTCAGGCTTCTGCCCTCGCAGCACTCTTCCCCAGTTTATATCTCATTTGAAAACAAATGTTTGCGTAACCAAGTGTTACGCAAGCTAACAGATCAGTATTTGTCCAGTATAAGGCCCCCCTCCTCTGAATGGCCGTTTCTTCAGAGGTTAACCTGGCACTGGAAAAATCCATCACCGAATGCTGAACACTCCTGGTAATAAGTCACGAACACCTGCATTTCCATCAATCAGTGCTATGTGGTACAGTGTTCTCATAACAAAATTATGCGAGAAACACTAATAAGAGAGCTATATTTGTACAGGGTTATATGATCCAGCATTCTCATAGCAAAGTTATGCGAAGAACACTGATAAGAGAACTATGTGTAGGATCTATGTGGTAATATGCACCGTCCCTCACTAAACATCACCAGATGTTGGGAATTTTACTGAACTTACAGACTAACTATTACCATCTAATATTCTTAAACAGCTACTGTCAACATGGACTCCATATGGTCAATTAATATCTTAGCACTACACTCCACCCTTGACCATCCGGAATCCATATTTCATTTATATACAACACCATATCCCAATGGCTTCAGCAGATAAACGACACATTGCTATAAGAGAAGGAATACATTTTATACTGCAACATAATGCAATGCAAGCACAAACTATAGCGAAAAGTACTCCTAAAATATAACGTAAATAACCAAGATCAAGTAACCAGGAAAATAACCAATCCCACCATTTACCATTACTTTGTGTGATGCGATTGACGTCATCCAGTAACTGATCTATCTGGGCCTGCAAATCCTGGCTCCGATCTGATTGTTAAAGAGATACTGTCAATATGGACTCCAGATAGTCAATTAATACCTTAACACTACAAGGTCTCAGATGGGAGATACCCCGTTAAGATTTACTGTGGCTTCTGAGAGAGGTGCACTGTGACAATGTGGCCCCTGGACTAGAAAAGATTGCACCCCGTGTAGAAGATATGTTACTATACAGTATAGGAGACTACAGATGTTAACAACCTTACCTGCGACGTTGGGATGAGAAACTCTGACACCCTTAACCACTTAGATGCCCCGTAAAGCTCAAGGCACAATGCAGGTCAGACTCAATTCACAGTGACACATCAGCATTATAGTTGCCTTCAATGGACCCAATGTTTCTTTAACCCCTTACCGACATATGCATACGAGTATGTCCTAATGCTGGTATGGGGCTTTGTAGGGGCCTCACAGCACAATCCTGCTACACAGCTGCTAGGTGTTAGATGCTAATTGCAGTTGGATGGTGCAGCTGCAATCCCGCGCTGGTTAACCATGGCAAAGATGGACGCAACGTCTAAATCAATGAGAAATGGTGCCGTGTACGGTTTCTCACTGCAATTGGGACATCAGCGGCGAAATCACTGTTTCCCGATCTGTGAACATGGCAGCTGGAAGCCTTGTGAAAGCTTCCATTGCTGCCATGTTTTCAATTTCCCCACTTCTGGCCCCAGATAGGAAGTGAGGAACATGCTATCTTTATACACCCTAATCCATTGTCTATATAATGCATTAGGCTGTAGAAATGATCATGCCCCTCTAGTGGTGAAGTGCCCTAGGAGGACTCAAAGTTAAAGTAAAAAAAAAAAACTAAAAAAAACCCCACAATGCTTTAAAGTGTAAAAAAATAAAAAATATTAACAGGTCAAATCTCCTCCCTTTCGCCATTTTGCTAATCAAAAAAAAAATAAATAAAAAAAATGACCCATATTTGGTATTGGCCGCATTTGAAAAAGTCTGTTCTATTAAAATATGTCATCATTTATCCCGTACGCTGAACACCATAGAAGAAGAAAAACACTTTTTTTCACGTTTTTTTTGGTTATTTAACGTCCCCTCAAAATTGGAATAACTTTGATCCAAAAACTGGCATGTATTTCAAACTGGTACCACTAAAAAGTACACTTCAGCCCACAAAAAAATGCCTCCTCACTCACGTCCATCGGTGTTAGTACAAAAGAGTTATTGGTCCCAGAAAATGGCACTGCAGCACAAATTACAAAAATAGAAACCCTACATGTTTGGTATCAGCGGATTTGTATCAACCTGTAGAATACAGAGAACACATAATTTATACCAAAGATTGAACGCCGTAAAAGCAAAACAACCACAAACATGGCACAAGTAGGGTTTTTTTCACACATTGCCCACTTAGAATTTTTTTGCAGTTTCCCAGTATAATCTATGGTAATATGAATAACATCGGTAGAAAGTAAATTTTGTCCTACAAAATAAAAGCCCTCATATGTCTGTATAGGAGGAAGAATAAAAAAGTTATGGCTCTGGGAGGGTAAAATGTCAAAAAAAAAAAAAAAAATAGGCCTCAGCATTAAGGGGTTAAGAATATATAACTCATGGCTATGTGAGCCTCATTTGCTGTTTCTTTGCAGGCCACATAAAATGAGGTCATAGGCCGGATTCAGACTCCAGTGATCTAATGGATTAAGAAATGGTGCTGAGCACTGTTCTGGTCCCTAATTTTCCACTTCCCTCACCCCACAATGAGATATTGGAATGCCAACCAGATGTCACCGAATGCTGAACACTCCTGGTAATAAGCCATGAACACCTGCATTTCCATCAATCAGTGCTATGTGATACAGCGTTCTCATAACAAAATTATGTGAGAAACACTAATAAAAAGAGCTATGTGTGTACAGGGTTACATGGTACAGCATTCTCATAACAAAATTATGTGAAAAAAAACGTATAAAAGATGGGTAGGATCTATGTGGTAATATGCACCGTCCCCCAATAAACATCACCAGATGTTGGGAATTTTACAGAACTTACCCCCACAGTGAGATTTTGGAATGCCAATCAGATGTCATGGCAGCTGGTGGCCTTATGAAGGTCACCATGGCTGCCATCATACTACTCCTTATAGGAGAACCATTCTTCTAGAATAGATTACTATGCCCTAAGGGGACGAAAAGTACAAGTAAAAAATTAACTAAACAGAAGTTAAAAAAAATATATAAAAGATTCAATCGCCAGCTTTTGCCATCCTATATTAAAATAAAAAAAAAATAAAAAAAGTTAAACATAATTGCATTTTTTGTGTCGTTGAAAGTCCAATCTATTAAAATATGACATCATTAATCATTGTAGAAAAAAATACCCAAAAAGAGAATTATATTTTTTTGGTAATTTCTCGTTTCTGACTTAAAAAAAGAAAAAAAAAATTAAACATGGCTTATATTCCAAAAGGAAATCAATAAAAACTATATTTAAGCCCTCAAAAAACAAGCCCTCACTCAGGTGCATGA
Source organism: Phyllomedusa bahiana (assembly GCA_025379985.1). Classification (NCBI taxonomy): domain Eukaryota; kingdom Metazoa; phylum Chordata; class Amphibia; order Anura; family Hylidae; genus Phyllomedusa; species Phyllomedusa bahiana. The sequence goes on from JAODAL010003733.1 coordinate 136,992, forward strand.
ATGAAAAAAACGAAAAAAAGAAAATTAAAAAGTAATTTTTTTTTTTTATTTTTTCTTAGTTCACTAAACATGACCAAAACTAAAAATAAATGAAATTGTACAGTCAGAATACACATATTCCATTTATACCAAACAGTGAACTATATTCAATAAAACCCCACCAACCATTTTATCCAACAAACTGTTTTTTATTCTGGTTTCCCGGTACATTATATATTAAAGTCAAGGATAACATTAAAAAGTACATATTTTCCTGCAAACAATTATAATAAAGAATTAATGGCTCTTAAAAGGCAGGGAGAAAAAAACTAATGTTACTTAAAGATGTATTCTCACCATGCTGTTTTACAGAGGCAGCTCCTCACAGTCATCTTAATACTGCCACTTCCTGTTAAGGCTGTGAGTGATGCTACAGATTCAGGCTCCTGCTTTCTGGATAAGCTGCAGACAATTCTAAAGCTTCAGGCTCCCACTTCCTGTTCAGGCTGTAACGACACAGGTAGTGGATCCTCTCGGTCGCCGCAAGCGGTGGTAGCGGCCACGCCAGGGAGCGGGGTCTAAGTGGGTCCCAGTTTTCACCAGATCCTTCCGCAAGGCAGGATGGACTTGCTGCGGCAGGAGTCCTACCAGGTCGCTAACCTTGACGCAACCGGCTTGCGGCAGTAGCCGAGACGCAGCGTGGTACCGAAACGTAAAGCGAACTCGAAGTCAAAGACAGGCCAACAGGTAAGGGCAGTCGGCGTAGATTCGTGGTCAAGGAACATAGGAAACGGTCAGAAGCATGGGCTAGACAGAACGCTACAGGAACACTTTATCGACAGGCTAGAGCACTGAAGATCTGGCGGGGGCCTACTGAAAGCACCACCCATATATAGGACCAGCAGCTGGGGATCAGCCAATTATTGGCGCGCTGGTCCTTTAAATTTGAGAGAGCCGGCACATGCCCGCCCTAAGGAGCGGGGACGCACACTGGCTGACACGGGAAGCAGGAGCGCGGTCTGGTGAGTATGCCTGCGAGATGGAGCGAGTGCGCCCGCGGCCTGACCCGTCCCACGTACCGAGGCGAAACCCGTCCCCGAGACCAGGGGAACAGCAGGGTCCCAAGTGTGCCCACCGCCCGCCGGCCGGACCACGGGGCCACCCGTAACAGTTCCCCCCTTAGGCCTCCCCCTTGTTCTGAGAAATCTCTGCAACAGATCACGGGCAAAAATGTTCTCCTCTGGCTCCCAAGATCTCTCCTCTGGGCCAAAACCCTCCCAGTCAATGAGGAAGTATTTTTTCCGCGAATGGACTACATGGCCAGGATTTCCTTTACCGCAAACACATTGGATGCGTCTGTTTCAGGAGCCAGGGAGGCAACTTTCCGGGAGAAGCGGTTCAACACAACGGGTTTCAGCAGGGACACATGGAAGGCATTTGGGATCCTCATAGTGGGAGGGAGTCGGAGCTTATAGGCCACTGGATAAATAGGCTTCAAGACCTCCACGGCCCCAAGAATCGTGGACCCAGTTTGTAACTGGGTAACTTGAACCGGACGTATTTCGTCGACAGCCACACCTTCTCTCCTGAAACAAAGTCGGGGTGGGTCTCCTGCTTTTGTCTGCCTGGACCTTCATGCGTGCGGCCGCGCGCTGTATGGACTCATGAGTCTGCTCCCAAACGGCTGACATGTCCTGTTCCACAGTATCTGCCGCGGGGACCTTGGAGGAAGAGGACACAGGGAGGGGTGGGTGGGGATACTGTCCATAGACCACATAGAAGGGTAACGCACCAGAAGACTCAGAGTCCAGGGAGTTATCCGAGAACTCGTCCCAGGGTAGTAATTGGACCAATCATCCTGACGGGCTGAGACAAAATGGCATAAATAACTGCCCAACACTTGCTTGATTCTCTCCATTAAACCATAAGACTGGGGATGGTATGCCGAGGAGAAGTCTAGCTTCATCTGTAAACGGGAGCAGAGTGCTCGTCAGAACCTAGACACGAACTGGACCCCTCTGTCCGAGACGATGTACCTTAGCAGACTGTGTAAACGGAAAATGTGCATGAAAAAAAGAGCAGCGAGACGAGGAGCAGATGGTAAACCTGGCATTGGGACAAAGTGCGACATCTTGGAAAAGCGGTCCATGAGTACCCAAATCACAGTATTACCGGCAGAGAGCGGAAGGTCAGTGATAAAGTCCATCGCAATATGAATCCATGGTGTACTAGAAATTGGTAAGGGTTGCAGTAAGCCAGCCGGACTGTGGCGCGGCGTCTTGTTATGGGCTCAGGTGGTACATGCTTCCACGAACTCTCTAGTATCCTTGGCAAGGTCTGGCCACCAGTATAAGCGTGAAATCAACTGATATGAGCTCCGGGCAACGGGATGCCCAGCCACCAGAGAGCAATGACCCCATCTTAGGACTCTTCTCCGCAATGCCGTTCGCACATAGGTTTTGCTTGGAGGAACCCGTTGGAGATTAACCGGAGCCGCGTGGACCAGAAGATCCGGAGATATGATGTGCTGAGGGACGGGTTCCTCTCCTAAGACATCCAAAGCATGGGAAAGAGCATCCACCTTAACGTTGTTCTCTGCTGGACGAAAGTGGATCCAGAAGTCAAAATGAGAGAATAAAAGGGACCAACGAGCTTGGCGAGGGTTGATGCGCTGAGCAGACTGAAGGGATAACAAAGGGATAACAACAAAGGGATAACGGGCTCCCTCCAGGAGATGTCGCCACTCCTCTAGGGCCATCTTGATGGCAAGCAACTCTCGATTTCCGATGGCATAGTTCTTCTCGGCCGGTGAGAATGTCTTGGAAAAAAAACCCACACTTGAGGGTCTTCCCTTTAGGTCCTTTCTGAGTGAAAACAGCACCTGCACCCATGGACGAGGCATCCACCGGTCAGGGCGTTACAAGACGGGAGCAGAGGCGAAGGTGGCCTTTAACTCGGTGAATGCTCTTTCGGCCGCTGGTGGCCAACATCTCGGATTAGCCTTTTTCCTAGTAAGGACCACGATCGGAGCCACCAACGTAGAGAAGTGAGGAATGAACTGCCGATAATAATTGGCAAATCCCAAAAAGCGTTGTATGGCCCGAAGGCCGACTAGACGTGGCCACTGCAGGACCGCCGGAAATTTAGCAGGATCCATTTGCAGACCTCCATTGGAGACAATATACCCGAGGAATGGTAGGCAGATCCGATGGAACAAGCATTTCTCCAGTTTCGCATACAAGCGGTTACTGCGCAAATGCTGAAGAACCTGCTGCACCTGAATCCGAAGGGTCCGAAGATCAGGAGAAAATATCAGGATGTCATCTAGGTATACAATGACACAGGCATAAAGTAGATCCATGAAGACATCATTTAAAAACTCCTGAAAGACCTCAGGAGTGTTGCACAGGCCGAAGGGCATCACCAGGTATTCTAAATGTCCGTCTTGGGTGTTGAAAGCTGTCTTCCACTCGTCACCCTCGCGTATTCTGATGAGGTTGTAAGCCCCCCGTAAGTCCAGCTTGGAGACCACCTTGGCCCCTTGGAGCCAGTCAAAGAGTTCTGAGATTAACGGTAAAGGATAACGATTCTTCACGGTAATCTTTTTAAGGCCCCGGTAGTCGATGCAGGGGTGGAGAGAACCATCCTTCTGCATGAAGAAAAAAATGTCTCTGGCAGGTGAGGAGGACTTACGGATAAAGCCCTTCTGTAAATTCTCCTGGATATAGGCCGACATGGCCTTGGTCTCGGGTATGGACAGCGGGTAGACCCTGCCCCGTGGAGGACTAGTGCCCAGCAGAAGATCGAAAGAGCAGTCGTAGGGGAGATGAGGCGGAAGGGACTCGGCCTGCTTCTCCGAGAACACATCCGCAAAATCCTGGTATTCTGTGGGCAGACCTGGCAGAAGCCTGGAGGACAGATGTGCAGCAGCGGGACACACCGGGCGAGGTGCCATCAGACAGAGATCTCGGTAGTCAGGACCCCAATGACTTCACCTGTCTTCCAGTTGAGCATAGGGGCATGGCGTTGCAGCCACAGGAACCCCAACAGGATCTCCGAGGAAGATCGAGGCAGCACGTAGAACGAGATCTCCTTGTGCAAGACCCCCATGTGGAGGGACATCGGCTTGGTCTTGTACCGAATTGAGTCACTAAGGAGCTCCCCACTGACCACCGGAAGATGATACCGGGACACCAGGGCAGCATGGATGAAATTCCCAGTGGAACCAGAGTTCAGAAAAGCAGGAACCTGGAATACGAGTAAAGAGTCAGTCTTGACTTCCACTGGCCTTGAAAGACGTGGAGAGGAAGAACTCACACCTAGGGATACCTCTCCAACATGGCCAAGGTGTGGGCATTTCCCGGACGCTGGGGACGAAGCGGACAGTGACTACGAAAATTATCTGGGCTGGTGCAGTACAGGCACAGCTTTTCAGCCCGACGGCGGAACAACTCCTGCTCCGATATGTGGGCTCAATCCACTTGCATAGGCTCTTCCTTGAACGGTATCGGAGGCAGCAACGGAGGCCTCTGGAACACCACCGACAGACACGGCAGGCGGTGGGACCTCGCTAGGTCACATTCCTGATGAAGCTCCTCTTGCCTCTCGGTGAAGTGTACGTCTATGCGGGTGGCCAGGTGGATCAATTCTCTCAAGGTAGATGGGAGATCTCGAGCCGCTGGAAAGGCTTTTCTTAAAGGTGGCGCACAGGGCAGCATCATTCCAGGACGGTTCCGACGCCAGGGTACGAAATTGAACAGCATAGTCTCCGACTGAGGAATCACCTTGGCACAGATTAAGGAGCGCCGTTTCCGCAGAAGATGCTCGTTCCAGCTCCACAAAGACACAGCGGAATTCAGAGAGGAAGGCCTGCAGGTCCACAGTCACCAGGTCACTCCTGTCCCAGAGAGGTGTAGCCCAAGACAAGGCCTTCCCAGACAGTAAACTGACCACGAACGTCACATTTGAATGCTCAGTGGGGAACTGGTCCACCATCAACTCAATGTGCATGGAGCACTGGGTAATGAAACCCCAGCACAGCTTTGGGTCCCCCTCAAACTTGGATGGTAGCGGCAGCTGGAGCTTGGGAACCACAGTTGCTGTAGAAACCACTGATGGTGGCGTCGGCTCGGGTGGAGATGGCGGCTGCTTTTGGTTAGTCAGGAGCTGCTGCAACATGGCGGTCAGCTGGTTCAGTTGCTGTGCCTGTTGCGCAATCTGTTGAGACTGCCGGGCCATGACAGCCACTAGATCCACGTCACTGGGCAGAGGGACCTCGGTGGGATCCATGGCCAGTAGTGGATCCTCTGGGCTGCTGCATGCAGTGGTAGCGGCCACGCCAGGGAGCTGGGTATAAGTAGGTCCCGGTTTTCACCAGAGCCAACCGCAAGGCAGGATGGACCAGGTCGCTAACCCTGACGCAACCAGCTTGCGGCATTAGCCGAGACCCAGCGTGGTCCCGAATCGTGAGGCAAACTCGAAGTCAAGGACAGGCGGCGAAGATTAGTGGTCAAGGAACGAAGCAAACGGTCAGACGCAGGGGCTAGACAGAACACAACTGGGACACTTTCTCGACAGGCTAGGGCACTGAAGAACCGGCGGTCCATATTTAGGTACAGCGGTTGGGGTTCAGTCAATTATTGGTGCACTGGCCCTTTAAATTCAAGAGAGCCGGCACGCGCATGACCTAAGGAGCGGGGACGCGTGCACCGGCCAGCACAGGAAGCAGGAGCGAAGTCTGGTGAGTATGCCTGTGAGATGGAGCAAGTGCTCCCGCAGCCCGACCCGCGGACTGGGGGAAAAGCAGGGTCCTGAGTGCGCCCACCGCCCGCGGGCCGGGCCGCGCCACTGGGCCACCCGTAACACAGGCTGTGGGGTGTTTCTACAGCTTCAGGCTTCCACTGTCAGTTTAGACTGTGGAGGGTTCTAGAGCTTCAGGCTCTTACTTCCAGTTCAGGTTATTGGCAGTTTTACAGCTTCAGACTCCCAGTTCCTATTTAGGCTGTGGACAATTATACAGTTTTAGGCCCCCACTTCCTTGTTCAGACTGTGGGTGGTTCTACAGTTCAGGCTCCCAATTTCAGTTCAGGCTGTGGGCAGTGCTACAGCTTCAGGCTCACACTTTCTGTTATGGCTGTGGTTGGTTCTACAGCAGTGATTGACATTTCAACTCTGCTATTCGTAGCTGAAGCCTGTTAGGCTATGTTTACATAGCATCTTATGGCGTATACCTGTGTGCGACACAAGACGGCGGGCATTTAAGAAGTACTTAGGTGCATACTTCTGAAGTGTGGGGTGAAGAGAGGTGGCTCCATTTGCCTTCATTATTTGGAAGATGGATGTCAATCATAGCTCTATGTTAGAGCAATGATTACTGTAGTTACAGGCTGTATTTCGGGGCATATTACAGCACAATTATGTCCTGAAATATGGCCTTAAAGATACCATGTGAACATTGCTAACAAAATGCTTTAAACAGGATGTCAGAAGCTTGCAGAGCCCTACAAGATTAAAGTTTGTTAATAACAAAGATAAACAAACTCCTGTGCTGCTGATAAGACACAAAAGGGAGTGACGTCACCATCCTGACCACTGCTCTAGCAGAGAGACATGGTCGGCAACTAAAGAATATTGCATTAACAAGCAGGAGATTTGTGATGGTGAAAAAAGATAAACAAGCTCCTGTGCTGCTGATAAGACACAACAGGAATTCACATCACCATCCTGGCCACTGCTAGAGCAGCAGAGAGGTGGTTGGTAACCTAGGGAGGCTTGTGTACACAAGCAGAAGATAATAACTGCTCTAATTCTGAAAGGAAGCAAAATCAATATGGCAATGTATTTGGTAAAAGTCTGTATTTACATTTTCCTAAATGTTAAAGCTAATCAATGTGGTGAGAATATCCCTCTCAATAGAAATCAGTGCAACACCTAGCGCAGGTATCAGTCATCCGATAGTTGCCCATTAGATATATCGAACGTGTTTCGAGCAGCTACTGTTTGCTGATGTCCGATACCCCATAAATGTGGAATAGAAAATTCAACCAAATGAGCGTATGGACAAAAGTGAACTGAAACGTGATGATTAGCATTTCAGAACTGCAAGTGAATTAGAAGAGATTATGCACGGAATGTTCTATGAAAGGTTTCCCTTCTCCGCCGTTCAGCAATGATCTTAGCGTTCCCACTTTGTTTTCGTGTTCCACAACACTTTCCTTCCTTCTGAGACCGTCTATTATGATTTAAAAAATAAAAAATCCCCCTCACTTCTTCTCTACAAAGAGACTCGAAGGAATTTGTCAGGAAATTAAAAGCTTCAGCTTGTGAACTTGCTCAACAGAGTCGACTCTCTTGTGACTACCTCGGCTTTCGGAGGCTTTCATTTTAATTGCATATTACGTCCTGATTAGAGGATTATTAATGCCTGTAGATCACAGAGTAATTGTATGATAAATTGTTGAAAGAAATTGTTGTGTACTGTAATGACAATTAGTGAATAATTACATATAGACGCCATTTATTTCCATGATACCCTGCGCGGCCCTGGTTTGTTTTACAGGTAAATAGCAGCTTTCATACCAAGGAAAATATATTTTTTTTGTTTCTGGAGTCGTGGGAATTTGTTGTTCTTACAGTCGAATTTTCTACTCAATCGTTTCAGAGCATTTTGTATATTAACATCCATTGAATCTCGCCTGGTGTTTGCCGTCTGCACTTGAGTCTCTAGAATTAAACAAGCTGCATTTATTTTTTTTTAAATTTATTTATTTTGAACTCAAAAAGCAACAATATTTTGTTCTACACGACATCCTTAGGGCGTTTCCCCAAGGCACTAGTTTGCAGCCGGTTTTTCAAGCGGTTTGCGGTTTCGAAGACCGTCTGAAAAACCGGCTGCAAACTAATACAACGAGCTTCTATGGAAAACCCGTGCAGCAGTCCCCACTGCACGAGTTTTCCGCCCGGCGGTTTATCCACCCGCGGGCCGCCCGAAGACCGCTCTACATGCACATCCTTCCGTCCGGTTTTCGGACGGAATATGTGCATGTGAATGGGAAGGCGGAGGGCTTTTTTCCACTCATTGCGGAGAAAAGCCATCCCCCCACTGGCCGTGTGCACGGCACACAAACCGGACAAATACCAGTCGGATAAACCGACCGATTTTTGTCCATTGCCATGTAAACGGCCCCTTAGGGTATGTTCACACGGCTGATTTTGACGCTGTATTTGAAGAGGTTTTCAGAAGAAACACGATTGTTCAGAAGTGGTTTTAGGATATGTTCACACAGCGTTTTTGGATCCGATTTTGGATCTGTGTTGGATCTGAAAATCGCATCCAAAAACGTAGCGGCCATCAGATCCTAAACAGATACAACATGTATCCAACATGCAGCTGCGTGTTTGGATGTGTGTTGGATGCAGCAGGATTGCACCCTATAGTTTATTACAAGTATAGGGCTGCATCTTTTGGACCAAGAATTGACATGCCAATTCTTGGAACGGATCCGAAGGACGCAATGAAACACACATCGGTTATCACTCGTGTGAACGCCGATGCTTGTTTCATATTAAAAGCAATGTATGTCACATTGCTATTGGTGTTTGGGTCTGTCCAGGGTCCGATAGATGGATCCAAACACGTATCTAAAAGCGTATGTTCACACGGACCCAACACGCTGTATGAACATACCCTGAGACTCGTTTCTCACTGTGTATTTGGACGAGGTTTTGGATGAGGTTTTGGGCAAGGTTTTCAACAATGTTTTCACCCATACAAATTTATATCCAGGTCAAAAAACGTGGCGAAAAATGCTCCAAAAATGCATCAAAAAAGGTGCAGAGAAACGCACCTAAAAACGCTCAAGAAAACGCTTCAAGAATTGATATTATGCTTTTTTTTCAGCGCCTAAAACAGCTTCCAAAGAAGTGTGAAAAAACCTCGTTGTGTGTGAACTACAATCCTGTTTTAGATAGGGATCAATGAAAATGATCTGGGGGTATTTTGGAGGCGTTTTGGATGCTGTTGTGGGAGTAGAAAGTACTCTGAAAACCGCTTCAAAAACAGCGTCAAAATCAGCCTCTTGAGCATACACTTAGGGCACATTCGCACGACGTATTGCGGTGTGTAATGTGCGCGCTGCAATCTGTCGGGTGTTTTAGAAGTACGCGCTGGCCAAGGGTGGGTGTGGGGGTGGCCACATAGACTTTCATAATCCCCCAGTGCGTAAGCATCCGGAAGAAATAACATGTCGCTTCTTTCTCCTGGCATACAATACGCGTGTATTGTACACCAGGGGAGAAGGCCATAATTCATAGCTCTCTCAATGTCTTTGCACGTAAGTGGCCCCCCTCAGCTGTTGGGCCCCATAACTATGGCTGCTACAGCTATTGTTATACCCATATATACATTCCGTGCTATATATTTATATATACTGTATAGTACATACACATAATGGTTTGCATTTGGGTTGTTCTTGAAGACTCACTTGGCCCCCTCCCCTGACCTGAATGTTTTTCCGATGTGTAGAGCCTTTTACTCTATTCAGCAGAAAAACCTGCAAAAAAGTAAGAGTGCACTCCTCAGATGTGAACCGTGAGCACTTTTCGTCTACTCTTATTTATTCTCTTTGAGATAGAAAAGTAATCAAAATGTAGCGAACAAGTGAAGTCATACTACCCGACAATCAAAGGCCGGCAACACACAAGAGCCGGTGGGAAGTCGAGAAACAAAAGGGAGAAAAAAAATCACCTTCCAGACACAAGAAAAATAAAAAGTTGATTAGAGTACAACTACGGTGTACATCTTGGTTTCCAGAGCAACCTTTCTCGGGAAAGTGGCTGAAGCAGACACAAAATAATAATAATAGGAACAATTATGTATCCACTCTACTGAAGAAGCCGTCGGATTTGTCTGCCCACGGCCTCTTAAATTCACACCGAGCCGGGACTGGATGTACATATCTTGAAATGATGTCATGTACAAAACACATTGTAAGTTGCAAAGGGAAAACGTGGTTTAGCTTGAGTCTGACGGGACATGCCTATTACTCACTGACTGCACCCGTAGGACTCCAACACTTACCAAAACATGTACATTGCTATAACAAACACAATGCATGATGGAAGAATAGACCTTATATCCAGGGCCATCTTATTCATTGGGCACGCTAGGTAGTTTTCCAGGGGCCCCATAAGCACAGGGGTCCCTGATGATGAATGTGTGTTACAGGAATCTAGCAGAAATTCCCTGAATCCCTGGGATGGAGTCAGTTTGTTTAACTGATGACATGTTCTTATGACATACAAATAGTTAAAAAAACAAGGTGGAGCAGGGAACCATCAGCTCCCTGTCCTGCTAATTAGTCTTGTAGACAGCAGGCTGCCTACAAACCTTCAGTGTGGTGTCCCAACATAGGTGGGATGATATGGTCGGCACATACATTTTGAAGAGTAAGGGCTTGTTCACGCGACGCTTTTGTGATCTGTTTTACGGATCCGCAAAACGGATCTAACAATTGTCAGTGTTATTAACATTGCTTTCAATAGCAAAAGCACATCGCGGTTCTCACGGGAGATCGGCGATGCACTTTTGAGAGCTCTCCTGCGCTGCGCTTTTCGGATCCGCTTTAAGAATAGACATGTCCATTCTTCTTGCGTTCTACGCAAGTGAAAGCCCATAGGGAATAATGGAGTGCGCTTTTGGCACCTGTCCAAAAGCGCTCCACACTGTGGGTATGTATTGCCGTCTGAAAGCGCATCCGAAAAGCGCAATGCACAGCTGATGGATTGGAGGTTCTCGTGGCTGCAGGGATATGAATGATGAGAGCTGTGCTGGTGGTGTCGCTGCAACCGTGCTGGAGCCGGGCTCGGTTGTGCCGAGCGCAGGGTGCTGGTTCTGGGCTTGGCTGTGCCAAGCGCAGTGTGCTGGTGCCGGGCTCGGCTGTGCCGAGCGCAGTGTGGTGGTGCCAGGCTCGGCTGTGCCGAGCGCAGGGTGCTGGTTCTGGGCTTGGCTGTGCCGAGTGCAGTGTGCTGGTGCCGGGCTCGGCTGTGCCGAGCGCAGTGTGGTGGTGCCAGGCTCGGCTGTGCCGAGTGCAGTGTGCTGGCGCAGGGCTCGGCTGTGCCGAGCGCAGTGTGCTGGTTCAGGGCTGTGCTGTGCCTAGCGCAGTGTGGGGCAGGAGGATGATGAATGGAGAGAGAGAGAGAGAGAGAGAAAAAGAGAGAGAGAGAGAGAGAGAGAGAGAGACTCAAACCGTATCCATAAAACGCAAGTCAAAAACATACAATTCGGATCCCAAAAAAGTATTACCTCTTGCGTTTTTCACATCCGCTTTCCGGATGCAATTTTCACTCCTCAAAAACGGATCCGTAAAAAGGATCCAAAGCGTCATGTGAACAAGCCCTAAACGTGTAGGTGCACACTGTTGTGGCAGCCACAAGCAATGCAAACACAACACAATACCAGCAGCACTCTATAGGCACTAAAAAACAGTCAAAGAGGACATGAGAGTTTGTTTGTAAAAGCATTACTGCTACTTTGGAAAATATGAAAATGTTTAGTTTCTTAGTGCACATTTTTTATTAAAACTGTAAATCTCCATTTACAGCTCCTATCTTGGTTTGTGCACTCCACCCACCTGCACAGGTTTGTTAATCAGAACAGGTTATAGCTGGAATCTTCTCTCCCTGAAATTTGGAGGTCTAAACAGATACCAAGAGAGGTGACATTAGCATAGGTTCCCACCTGAATTGAGGTCACTTTACCGCAGTAGGAGGGCATTTACAGTTTTGATCAAACATGTGCACTAAGAACCTCAAAATTGTCATATATTCCAAAGTAGCAGAAATGCTTTTTCAAAAAATTCTTATGCCCTCTTGACCATTTTTTAGTGCTTGTAGAGTGCTATTGTGTTCTGTTTGCACAGGTGGCATGATGATATTGATGTTTGGGCTAGGGGCATGGCCTGGTGTGATCCCATGTATTTAGGGAGGGTCTACTGCACTGATATGAATGGATGTCCATAATGTGGTCAAGACAGCCCTGATGATACCACAAAAACCAGCCAAACCCCACACCCATAAATAACACCAAGGGTGGGACTTACCATATGTGCAACCTGCGCGTCAGCTTTGGGGCCCAGCGGATGGAGGAAGGCACTGTCACCTGAAAGCAGCTTACAATTGTTTATTAGATGCATGTAAAAGAATAAATTAAGGAATTTCTTACTTTAACATTACTTTTGATAAAGGTGCTTAATTGCATAGTATATTAAAGCACATAGCTTGCCTGGACAGGGGCTCTGTGCTGTCTTTCTTAAAAAATGCAGGTTGTGGGCTTTAGATGCCTTCTTGATAGATATAATATCACAGGTTATGGGGACTAGATTCTCGGGAGGTGAGACGTTGGTCTAGATATTTATTCTGATGCCAGGTTTGGAGTTGGGAAATAATTTTTCCCCTTGAATGGGATAATTGTAATCCACCTCATAGTTTTTTTTTTTTTTTTTGCCTTTCTCTAGATTAACACTTTAGGGCTATGGATTACTAGGGACTCAGTGAACTTGGGTCTTTATTTAAACGTATATTACTGTGTCATTGGATGAAAGTGTTATGAGATGCAGTATGGCTTGTTCTCATGGCTACTTACCTCGACAATAATCATTTTGGCTTTCTGCCACCCCACTCTTCCCCACCTTATATCACAGATCCCCAAAGACTATGTAGAAGGACACATGCCCTACATCAAATCCTAGTCCAAAGCTACTTCCGTGTTTTGATTCCTGATATTGACCTCAGCCTATTCTTTGAACATTCTATCTGTCCACTTCCTGCCCATGACCATTGGCTCTGTCTCAGACCAAGATCCCTATATGTCCTTAATCAGTAAATTAAGGACATATAATTTTTGGCTAACTTTTTCCTAGTGTTCCTTTATGATTGCATATTTTTACAGATATTAAATTCATAAGATTTCCAAAGACCATCCTTTGCTGCCGACCTCAGTTTACACTAAGATATATATTGTTCTGGATGTAAACTGGGGCCGCAAGTGAACAAATTGAGGAAGCAAACTGAGAGTACTCTGCAGTGAAGACCAGATCCCTGTATAGGGGTTAAAACCAGGTAGCTCCTTAAACTTCAGCCTCTAGCATGGTTCTATGCAAAAGCCTACATGCATCCTGGAAGATCTATCAACTGTTTCTGGTGAGTCATCACAGGCAGATAATACAACTAACATCTTGGTTATGAGGGTTGCCCATTTTTTGGTGGCTTTTTCCCGTGTAGAGCTAATGTAACTCACCTCCACAGTCCAGAGCTGCCCTTCTGCTCCCTACCAGCAGTTTCCCCACCTCTCTGTGGTCCACACTGTCATGGTGGCTGGCGGGGGTGCCGTTGTGCCCCGCGGCCGCCCCCCTGCATGCAGGGGGTCCGGCGCGGGCAACACGGCTATCCGCGACCATCCCCCTGCACCCCAGGTCCGGCGCATAGCCACTTAACCGTCCACGCTCCGGTGTACGCTGCTCCTGCCTGTCCCGGCCGCCGCGCGCGTACCCGCTCCCCAGGCCGTGCACGCGCGATGGCCGGTCCGGATTTAAAGGGCCAGTACGCCGGTAATTGGGTCAATTGCCGGCTGCTGGTCCTATTTAAGGTATACGCCCCCAGCACTCTCTGCCAGTTTGTTGGTGTGCGTTAGCCTAGTTCTGAGTGTTGGAAAGTCGTGTTTGATTTTCAGTGTACCAGTCCATTCCGCTACGTTTCCTGACCTTGCCTGTTTGCCGCCTGCCCTGACCGTCTGCCCGTCTCTGACCACGAACCTCTGCCGTCTGCTCTGACCTTCTGCCTGTCCCTGACTACGCTTTTGAATTCCGATTCTGTACCATGCAGTACCCCAGCCGACATCACAAGCAAGTCAGGTCAGAGGTAGGACCTGGTAGCCTCACGCCGCAGCAAGTCCATCCCGCTTTGCGGCGGGCTCTGGTGAATACCGGGGGCTACTTAGACTCCGCTCTCTGGCGTGGCTTAACTATCATCGCTTGCGGTGGTCCAGCGAATCCACCGAACCCTTACACACACCGCTCTCCTGCTCTTCATTTCTGGTATATTTCTGGTAACCATAGCTGGAAATGTCATTAAATTGGAATAATTCACATTTTACATCTGCTTTATTATGGTACAGCTATGTTCAGGGACAGCTGCTTACATATGTTGCAGTCAAAGGATGACAGCAGTCCACCTTCTCCTGCTGATGTTTCTGACACTGCAGTCCAACAGAAGCCCATCAGTATGTCATTGCAAATAAAGCTGTGACACATGGAGGCAAAACTCGAAACTTAATGCAAATCAGACTATGTGGGTCATGTGTAGTGTTCTCATATATGGCAGAGAGGTCTATAGGTAAGACCCAGAGCTATATCCATGGAAAGACTTATTATAAACTCCGAGAACTTGAACATCTAGTCAGAGAAGAAGACTAGCAGGTAAATGAGACCAATAAGATGGTGCCTTAAATGCAAAAACTAGGGCAATCTCATGGTTCATGAAGCCTTTTGGGGTAGGCCTCCTGTCTGCTCCACCTAACAAGCCCATCACCACATTATATTGTATAGATGCCACCACAGGTCACACAAATAACTGTCTCCTGCTCCTCACTTCTGGTTTACTTCTGGTGACCAAACCACTAGAGATACATCCAGAGACTTTCCTTAACCCCAGATAAATGTTTCTTGGCACTCTTCACAATGCATGCATTAGCAATGGATGACTACGCCAGGGGCTATGGCCTGGTAAACTGACCAGAAATGTTAGAACCTTATGAGGGTGCAAAGTGTGAAGAACAAGAGCATGCCTAAGATCTTGTGCCTGACATTTTACGTCTGTTATGCCTACCTGAGCCTTTTGAAGGAATTTGGTGATAGAGGGGTTTTAACAACAGGGCAGAAGGCTACTTAGCTCTAAAAGCTTAAAGTTTGCCAGTAAGAAACATAACCAAGCTCCTGTGCTGATGATAAGACACAGTATTGAGTGATGTCCCCATCCCAGGAACTGCTATAGCAGAGAGAGATGGCTAATAACCTAGGGAAGCTTATGTACACAAACAGAAGATAAGAACTATTCTAACTCTTAAATAAAACAAAATCAGAAGAGAAATGTATCTGGTAAAATCTTTATTTCCCTTTCCCTACATGTTTAAAGGTCATAACTCTGGTTAGAACACCTCTTTAAAGTTTTATTTTCACACAGAGCAGGGTATTGGGATTTGTTATCTGTGATTTCCCATAGGACTGCAAATAAACCTATTGAGTTAATAAACTATCTCAGATGCCAAAAGCAATTAAATAGCAAATTTAACTCTATATGATCTATAATTTTAATTCTAAGAACCGCCTGAGCTCCTTGCAGCCTACACAACACTGGTTTCTGGTCAGATTTTCGGTGAATTTAGTATTTAGAATCCATTAAAAATCCAACTGTAATGAGTGCCCCATAGACCACAATAGAAAACCCAAGCTGTTGTCTACACAGCAGAGATTTTCTACTGTCAGACTTCTAAACTGCTGGCTCTCCGCCGGAATATAGAACATATTCTATCTACCATCGGATTCCGGGGCAGTTCAATGTACTGGGCCGGAAGAGATCCAAAAACCTTTTGCCTTTTTTTGTGCAAACCCGCACCAAAAACCACAGTATGGTGGTTGGTACCGATGGATTTCCAATGGCAATTTAACCTATGCCGTGGAGTCACAGCCTCGTTATAGGATACTTAGGTTTAGTTGCGGCGGATCGCCGTTCAGTAGCTATGTCCATAGACCATCACGGTCTTGATCCCAGCGGGGTTTCCCGGGGTTTTCCTGGCGTATCTCTCGGGAAACCCTGCTGGGAATCAAGACCGTGATGGTCTATGGACATAGCTACTGAACGCGATCCGCCGCAACTAAACCTAAGTATCCTATAACGATTGTTTTCATGACTGGATAAACGCCAAGGAGAGCGGACATATGTATGCTTTTAATGATTTACAAATAAATATATGTGCTTTATGGTATGGCCGGATTGCTAATTTGTTGCATAATACTGAGGGCTATTCAATGGGACAGATTTACTCCGGTGATGACAGAATTATCTTACAAGTCTGAGCCCACATTTATTACAATTTCTAGACACTTTTCTACTTTAGATGGAAAGGGGTGTGGTTCAGTGAAAAGTGGTTGTGTCTTAGCTAAAAGGTGTGTAGAATAAAAAGCCACATTGTGCACAAAAAAGGCATCAAACTGTTGGTGTACTTGTTAACACGAAGTAAACCAACCAGTAGGTAAAATAAAGTCATACTTGCCAACTCCTGTGACTTGTCCTGGAGGCTTCTGCATATAAAGGTGATCTCCCGAACTCTTGGGAGAGCTGGTAAGTCTCCAACTGCCAGAAGGTAAATGGCTACCTGCTACTCTTTAACCACCAGTGGTTCCAGGGACGCATTATGGAGAATCTGCCCTGACATCACTGAGTGCAGAGAGGCTGCCACACAGATACATTACATAATCTAGTTGTAGGTGTGCACACTGCCTTTCTACACATGCGCTGAGGGGGGTAAATTGTCCTCCCAATTACATTAGAAAGCTGCATGATGTCAGGTCACCCAGATTTCCTGTATACTGGATAGGCTATCCAACAGCTAGGAAAGCTGACTGCCTGCTGAGGGGGAGTGTGGCATCACTCAGCTTTCCCAGATGTTGTACAGGCCAGTAGTTGTCCAGGAAATCTCAATGATGTCACATCCCCACAGCAATTAACCATTAACTTCCCTATCATAGTGGGGGATATGAAGTCCTCTCATTATGGGTGCTGTAACTTTTTGGGCAGATTGATTCTCTCCTTATGGGATCAGAGTCTTCATCAGTAGGGGAAACTAAACTTAAAAATGTTCTATCCCCCTCGCTTCATTCACCCATTACTTACCCGTACTTGAACTTGATGGACATATGTCTTTTTTCAACTAACTATGTAGCTATGTAACTTGTAATCTCCCAGAAGGTCACTTTTAAAAGTTGACAAGTTTGAACAAAATAAGACAACAATGTATAATGATGCGCCAAATATTATTACAGAGTCTGATACACCATGAAGTATCAGACAGGTGTAACAAAGTAACTCCTCTTAAGTTATCTACACTGTGATCATCTTCTTCACCACTCCATGCAACAGGCTTTTTTGGTCCCCTATCCTGTGGGATAGCTGTGCCACCACCAACATGGAGGCAATAGTCCTTGTTTATTTATAGGTCCAGTATACGCCACTTATGCCTTCCTCCACCTATGCCTCTACTTATCCCCTTATTTAAAGGGAACTTTCCATCTGCTCCCTTTTCTGAGCAATGCCCACTACATGTAACTGTGTATCAACTTTGAAAGAAAGCTAACTGAGGGATTTGAAATCATCCAACTTTCCTGGACAATGGACAGCCTATTCGCCATCCAAGAGATCTTAGAGATGATGCCAAACTGTTCCTGAATCAAAACCATTACACTTCTACCAATATCACCACCATACAGTGACCAAATAGTGGTAACTACCAGTGTTCACAGGCTCTGCAGACTGTATATTACCACCATATAGTGACCATATAGTGAGAGATATCAGTGTACACAGGCTCTGCAGACTGTATATTACCTCCATACAGTGACCATATAGTGTTAGACACCAGTGTACACAGGCTCTGCAGACTGTATATTACCTCCATACAGTGACCAAATAGTGGTAACTACTAGTGTTCACAGGCTCTGCAGACTGTATATTACCTCCATACAGTGACCATATAGTGGTAGACACCAGTGTACACAGGCTCTGCAGACTGTATATTACCTCCATACAGTGACCATAAAGTGATAGATATCAATGTACACAGGCTCTGCAGACTGTATATTACCACCATGCAGTGTACATATAGTAGTAGATACAAGGGTACACAGACCCTGCAGACTGTATATTACCTCCATACAGTGATCATATAGTAGTAGATATCAATGTAAACAGGCTCTGCAGACTGTATACTACCTCCATACAGTGACCATATAGTGGTAGACACCAGTGTACACAGGCTCTGCAGACTGCATATTACCGCTATACGGTGACCATATAGTGGTACATATCAGTGTACACAGGCTCTGCAGACTGTATATTACCAAAATACAGTGACCATATAGTGGTAGATACCAGTGTACACAGGCTCTGCACACATATAAGTGATCAGAGTGCAGTTACATTCAGGGACTCCCAAGAGACATCTTCTCTGATAAATCATTCACTTTCCCTTTCTTCTGCATCCTGTCCAGACCACCATGATGATTTCTCCTGGCCACAACTCATCTCTGCAGAATTTACCAGACAAACATCTTAGAATTCTATCATTACCAGCAGCTGGTAGAGGTGGTGGGGGGGGGGGATTAAGGGGCAGTTGAGGGGGGAGATATGGAGTGATAGGTGGAGTTGGTGGGGAGTTTATAGAGTAATAGGTGAGGATTTGATATTTTTTCTTGGCACTAGGCCGCAAACACAATGGTGGCAGAGGGGAGAAGGCCACAGCTTACAGGCACAATTTTCTTAAAAGAGGGCAGAGGATAGTCCCCCTAGAGATTGTGCTGTGGCTATGGCCTGTAGCCCCAGGATCATATAGTGTGGTGGGAACTCTGTTCCTTACGTCCCCCAGAAGATCAGCCGCAGGCATGATCGCACTACATAGGACCTGACCGAAACCATGACGGACTCATAAGTCAAGGGTCCGTAAGTGGTTAATAAAATGGTCAATTGTTCTGTCATTGTAATTGTTTTTTTTTTACCATTTAATCCCAGAACCTATATTAGAGATGTCTGACAGATACCTCTTCATTATTATCTCTGGGTCTTGATATCAGCCAACTGTGTGTCTGCTGCTTTAAGGCTGACATTAACCTCCTGTCCCTAGTACTTCAGTATCCCATGCACACAAGTGGTACTGAGAACAGCTGGGTTACTGTCACAGGTGGACCCGCTAATGTTATGGTTCACTTCTGGGGTGGCTGAGGGCTGGTTACTTACAGTGGGAAGGAACCAATATCCATGAACCTTCCCATCCTGATAGTGTCAGCTGCTGGTTTTACCTTGGCTGGTTATGGAAAATGAAGGAGGCCCCCAAGTAATTTTTAGATAGAAAAATGTATTGGTTAAAGGCTAGCTATTGTCAAGGAAAGCTGTGCGAGACACTTAAAAGCATTAAGTCAGAGAGCAGTAAGACCCCATCTCTTGAGAAGCATCTGGCAGACATGTAGCTGCGGGAGGTTTACCAACTATCTCGGGCAAGCTGGAGGTCTCCCCTATTTGTGATACGCAATACAGGAGAGTTGGTATTATGCAGTACAGTAGTACTGCAGTATATACTGAAAGCAAGCAAAATATAGAAAATAACATTTTAAAAAACACATAAGTACTATGTAATGCTACAAATTTAAAACAAAAACCTTTTCCCATTTAAGTAAAATAATAAAAACATATTTGATATTGCCACATCCATAAAAGTCTAACACAATATCCTGTTATTTATCACACACTGTGACCGCTGTAAAAAAAAAAAAAAAAAAAAAAAAGCCAGAATTTGGTGATTCCAACTCCTAGATATCTATAAATTTTATTTTTATTAAATGTATCTATTCTATATCTAATCCATTTCTTTCCCTTGTCTTCTTTCATCCTTCCTTGTCTTATCTATATCTATCTCCTTTTTCTCACAAATTTTATCTAAGTAATCTATCTATCTATCCTTATCTATCTATCTATCATCTACAAATTTTTATATCTATTCTCTCATATCTATCTTTACTCTATCTATCTATCTATCTATCTATCTTTTATCTATCTACTCTATCATATTTTCTATCATTTTAATATCCTACACCCTATCTATCTATTACTATCTATCTAATCTTTTCATTATTCTTTTCTATCTTATCTATATTCTATCTATTAATCTATCTATCTATCTATTTTACCTATCTATCTATCATCTACTCTATCTATCTATCACTATCTATCTATCTATCCTCATATCTATCTTTACATTATCTATATCTAATCCATTTACATTATCCTTTTATTATAGCCATGTTATATCTATCTACATCTGTAAGTGTCAATGAATAATTGAAAGTGATAATTTTTTTAGATCCCGGGAGTCGGACCACCTACATTCACATGCTCTATCCTAATGATAGCCCATCAATACTAAAGAACTGTCCCATACAGGCTTAGATTTTATGTGACAATTTTTGCACCCTCACCCTTCCCTCTCACCCACCACACAACAAAAAACATTTTTATTTTTTTTTTATTAAAGGAGTTTTGTCACGATCTCATTTCATACCTCCTGCATCCAGCTCTTCAGCTCTGTGAGCTCACAAGGGGGCATGTGTGATGTGTTTGAATTGCATATCATGGACCCAGCAGAATGACATCACCAGGCCTTCTCTCTCTAGTCAAAGAAAGGTCTGTTTTGTATAGAGCTGAAGTAGCTACATTGTAGCTCAGAGGTAAAAATTTTTGCCTCCAAGCACAAGGATCCTCGGTTCAAATCCCTGCAGGAACCAAACCTGTGGATTTTTTTTCTCTTTATCAATGCACAGACCTGATTGAGGTTTCTTTTTTTATTTATTTGCACTGTTTGACTAATTACTAAGGAGGATAGAGGACGGGAGTAAGTGACAGCACCTGGGGTTTGAACACTAAGTAGCTGCCTGGAGGAGGTTTTGAGCAGTCAAAGGCATGCTGCTGGTGATGGCCTGGGGGAGAGCTGAAAAAGGACACATGGAGCGGCTAAACAAAAATTTCCAGAATTTTAATAATGATGAATGTTGAAAATGTTTATTTTTAATTTAAAAATTTTCTCCCCCTCAATTTTAACTTTGTGGCAAAACTCTTTAGATTCATGCATTTTTTTTTCAAGGGCCCAAAAAAAAAGTCTATATTGGCCACCAAAATTAAATTTTTTATTATTATTATTTTTTTTTTTTTTCTGGTGCATTTCTCCCCCATTATAAATCATGTGGTCCATCACTTGACGTGCAATGTGTAAAAATGCTACCAAGAACGTATTACGAAATGCAACACCCATGCACATGTGGTGTAGAAAAAAAAACAATGGAGATTTATGGAGAAAAAACACAGCAAACTGCTTGAAAGGTGCTGCGACTACAACATGCTGAATTCTGAAAAAAATTGCAATTGACAGAAAGAAAAGAAAATCTATAGTGTTCCATGTTTTCCTGTTGACTTCTAGCTAATTTATGCAATTTTTGCAGACAAAAAACATAAGAAGCGCACATTTTTAGTATTGTTTTTACATGTTTCTTGCAAACATGTGTGAAGTCACCCCTTCCTCTATTTGTGATGTGGAAGTTTATGAAGCTATTTAACTAAATGCAAATGTGAACAGAAACTATCCCTTCAAGAAATAGCAATCATTAACTTGTATTTGACGCATTATGATATTCCAACAATACTGTATACTGAGTTATCAGGATGCGCCAGTCAGGTGAATGATTGCTAAATCTGTGTCTGTGAACCATGCTGAGTCTTTTTCTCCGCACCGTGGGGCCTCTATGAATAGATAAATCTAATGACGAGGAAAGCTTAATCCTTAGTTGAAAATATTGAGTATATAAACAATAATTAAGGTGAATACAGAGTCAAGTCCCATCATTCTAAGCAGCACACTCAACTGAGTTCTGGGCAATCGGGGGCCAGGATGAAACCTGGAGGTCTTGGTC
Organism: Phyllomedusa bahiana; assembly: GCA_025379985.1. NCBI lineage: Eukaryota > Metazoa > Chordata > Amphibia > Anura > Hylidae > Phyllomedusa > Phyllomedusa bahiana. The sequence continues at coordinate 158,750 of JAODAL010003733.1, forward strand.
CTGCTCTTACAACCAATATTGGACATTTTTCATATTGTCGCGTTGGAAGATCCCATCCGCCCCAGGGGAGACAATCAGCATGTATGGATGCACGTGACCTGCAAGGATGGATTCATGCCTATATCGGGTGAGAGCACCTTCCACATGGATGAATGGTTCAGAGAATGCCCCGAAAACATCACCCAGACCATAACACTGCCACCACCAGCTTGTGTTCTTCCAGCAATGGTTGCAGGGTGTTTGTTTTCTGATATTTCTCGCCTGATATTGCAATGTCCATCCATTCGATGAAGCAAAAAAAGTGACTCATTGATGACTCAATAAAGCCTTTTCTGTGGTGCAGTGACATCTATCTGCAATGGGGCTAGAAGAGTATCAATGACAGTCATCTACTTTGGGGCCCGGTACCTAGCGGGGTTGGTAGAGATGCAGCGACATCTGTCTACTCTGGGATCCCATAAACAGTAGTGAGGTGCAGTGACATTGACCTGATCTGGGGCCCCATACACAGTAGGGTTAGCAGAGGTGCAGTGACATCTGTCTGCTCCGAGGCCCCATACACAGTAGGGTTAGCAGAGGTGCAGAGATATTTGTCTGCTCCAGGGCCCCATACACAGTAGGGTTAGCAGAGGTGCAGTGAATTTGTCTGCTCCAGGGCTCCATACACAGTAGGGTTAGCTGAGGTGCAGTGACATCCGTCTGCTCCGGGACCCCATACAGAGTAGGGTTAGCAGAGGTGCAGAGATATTTGCTCCAGGGCCCCATACACAGTAGGGTTAGCAGAGGTGCAGTGACATCCGCTCCGGGCCCCATACACAGTAGGGTTAGCAGAGGTGCAGTGACATCGTCTGCTCGGGGGCCTCCTAGACAGTTGGGTTAGCAGAGATGTAGTGACATCTGTCTGCTGTGGGGCTCCATACACAGCAGGGTTAGCAGAGCTGCAGTGACATTCGTCTGCTGTGGGGCTCCATACACAGTAGGGTTAGTAGAGGTGCAATGACATCCTTTCCCTGTTTGGGGGGCCCCATACACTTTTGGGGGTTAAAGCGGGAGGTAAGTGAAATCCGTCGCTCCGGGCCCCTACACTTAGGGTTGGGCCAGAGGTGCGGGACATCCGTCCTCCGGGAAACCCCATACACAGTGGGGTTAGCAGAGGTGCGGGGGGAAATCTGTTTGTTTGGGGGGCCCCATTTTTCAGTGGGGTTAGCAGAGGTGCGGGGGCCCAACTGTTTTTCCCCCGGGGGGGTCCAAACACAGTGGGGTTAGAAAGGGGGGCGTGAAAACTGTCTGCGGGGGGGCCCCCCATACACAGTAGAGTTAGCAGAGGGCGGGAGATTTTTTGTCTGGTCCGAGGCCCCCCATACACGAAAGGGTTTTACAGAGGGGCAGGGATATTTTCTGCTCCAGGGTCCCCATAAACAGTGGGGTTGCGGGGGCAGTGACATCAGCTGCCCCGGGGGCCCCCATACAGGGGGGGGTTTTCAGAGAAGCAGAGATATTTGCCCCGGGCCCCATACACAGTGGGGTTTACCCCAGAGGTGCAGTGACATCCGCTCCGGGCCCCATACACTTAGGGTTGCAAAGGTGCAGTGACCGTCTGCTCCGGGCCCCCATACACAGTGGGGTTTAGCAGAGGTGCAGTAAACTTTGTCTGCTCCAGGGCCCCATACACAGTAGGGTTTTTAGAAAGGGTGCAGTAAAAATTCCTTTCTAGTAAATTTGGGACTTTTTGACAGGGGAGTTTGCTCCCCTGTAGCATACCTTTCCCCCCTTTGCGTCCCAACCCTGGCCGACATTCACCTTCACATGCAGGGCCGTTCCTAGGGGCGGGCAGGGCGGGCATTTGCCCGGGGCCCGAGGCTCCGCTCCCCCGGGGGGGCGCCGTGGCCCCCCTTGCCCCCCCCGGTGGGGCCCCCCTGACCCCTGCGCGATGTTTTATAACAGTCCCCGCGTGCCAGCACTCCCCGGTACAAGGGGGAGGGGGGAAAAGGATCGTTCCCGCCCTTTTGACTCCCCCCCCTGTATCAATCACGGGGGGCCCCACAGCTCCCCACCGCCCCCCCCTGTGACGCTCGACCCCTTTGGTTTGGGAGCCCCTCCCGCTGAGGAGATGCCGGGGAGCTGCGTGAAAGAAATAAGCGACTTTGGGTGACTTTCACGCTGTTACCCCCGCTCTGCAGCCCCCACTGCTGATAAACTCCGGCCCGGGACGCGGCGGACTGAGGGGGGGTACTCTTTTGTTTTTTTAAAATTACTTACGGGGGGCATCACTGGCTACACGGGGGGGAACACGGGCTACAGGGGGGCATCCTGGCTAAAAAGGGGGGGCCCCACTGGCTACAATGGGGACATCCGGGGACAAGGGGGCAAACTGGTTACAAGGGGGACATCCTGGCTAAAAGGGGGGGCATTTGGCTAAAAGGGGGGGGCACCCTGGCTACAGGGGGGCACACTGGCTACAATGGGGGAAACCTGGCTACAAGGGGGCACAGGGCTACAAGGGGGGCACCCTGGCTAAAAGGGGGCCACAGGGCTTACAAGGGGGGGCACAATGGCTACAATGGGGGACACGGTTTAAAAAGGGGGTACCGGGTAAAAGGGGGGGGGCCATACTGGCTACAAGGGGGCACACTGGCTACAAGGGGGGCCCCACGGGCTAAATGGGGGCATCCAGGTACAATGAGGGAAACCGGCTAAAAGGGGGGGCACTTTGGCTAAAAAGGGGGCCTTTTGGTTTAAAAGGGGGTGCCCCCACTGGCTACAATGGGGGGCACACTGGCTAAATTGGGGGAAATCCAGGCTACAAGGGTGGAAACCAGGGCTACAAGGGGGGCACCCTGGTTTAAAATTTGGGGGGCAACGGCTACAATGGGGGCACACTGGTAAAAGGGGGGGCATCCAGGCAACAAGGGGGGGACCCCAGGGCACAAGGGGGGCACACGGGCAAAAGGGGGGGGGCATCCTGGCAAAAAAGGGGGGCCCACACTGGCAACAATGGGGGGCACACTGGTAAAAAGGGGGGCTTTCCTGGCTAAAATGGGGGCATCACGGGCCTAAAAGGGGGGCATCACGGCTACGGGGGCATAAAATGGCAAAAAGGGGGGCAAACGGCTATAATGGGGGCACACTGGCTACAATGGGGCACACTGGGAAAATAATGGGGGCACACGGGTCCCAATGGGGGAAACACTGGCTAAAAGGGGGGGAAAACTGGCTACAAGGGGGGAAAAACGCTAGGGGGGGCATCACGGGCTACAAGGGGGGCCCACACTGGCTACAGGGGGGCATCTCTGGCTAAAGGGGGGGGCATCACTGGAAAACAGGGGGCTCACGGGCTGGGAAGGGGGGGCATCACGGGCTATGGGGCCTTTTACTGGTTTCGGGGGCATCTATTTTTTAACAGGGGCATCTACGGGGAAAAAGGGGGGAAAATAAATTCAAAATTTGGGGGCACACTAGCTAAAAGGGGGGGCTTCACTGGCTACAGGGGGAAATTCGGGCCTAAAGGGGGGGGAATCTAGGGGGTCCCAAGGGGGCATCTAGGGCCAAAGGGGGGAATTCTACGGGCAAAAGTGGGGCATCACTGGCTACAGGGGGCATAAACAAAAAACCAGGGGGCATTACTGGTACAGGGGGCTTCACTAGTTTACAAGGGGGAAAAATTCTGGCAAAAGGGGGGGGCCTCTCCGGGCACAGGGGGGGCTTAAAGGGCAGGGGGGGAATCACTGGCTACAGGGGGCCATCTACTATAACGGGGGCCATCAACGGGCTACGGGGGGCCTTTCAACGGGCTAAAAGGGTTATCACTGGCTCCCGGGGGAAATCCCTGGTAAAGGGGTTTATACCGGGCCTATGGGGGGCTACTACTGGCTACAGGGGCCCTATTACATGGCTTACCTTATGAGATGCATAGATGGGGATTTTGTATGGGAGTTTGGAAATTTGGGTTTTGGGAAAAAATGCTGATAAATTGGGGGGAGTTTAAGATTTTTGTTTTGTAAATTTTACAGTAAAAGAGGGGGAGTAGCTTCATGGCTTTGGGGAACGGGTGGAGGAAAAGGGAAGAAAAAAGAGAACAACTCTTCAAGATTCCTGTGAGTAAACTAGATATAATTTACAAAAAACCAAATTTTTGGTCTGCAGAGCCTGGGGTTCAGCGGGGTATCCACCACTGTTTTTCGGGGTAATATGGGTTAAAGTATAAGGGTTTTATTCAGAAAATGGTCATTTGTATTTTTTCAGTACATGTGCTGGTGAAAAGTGGTAAAGGTTTTTTGCTGAAATTTGGGTCACTATGTGGTGATTTGGGTTCATGGTGTGGTGGTATTTTTTGGGTTTCACTGTGTGCTGGTGATTTTGGGGGCCCTTAAAGTGGTTTTGGGGTTTTGGTTTGGTGTAGCAGTGTTTTTTGGGTAACTGTAAATATTATCTAAAATTTTAAAATTTTAGAGATTGTGGAAAGGGATTTTGTATATTTTAAGTTTTGGGTTTGATGGTGATGCACTGTGTTTCATTTTTGGGCATTATGTTACATAGGGGGGGGGGGGGGGGGGGGGGGGGGGGGGGGCAAATTTTTTCACCCCGCCCTGAGGAAAATTTTGCCTTGGAACTGCCCTGAAAAATGTTTTTGGGATGTGGTGACCGCAGGTTTTTAAATTTGTTTTTTCACAAAGGGGCCCTTTTTTAAATCACGATCTTTCACCCCCCCAGCCACCCCAAATCCCCAAACGCTTTATGTCAGAAAAACAGGGCAAACCCCTTTTCCCCCGGGGGCCAATTAAAACATCCCAAATTTTCCCCTTTTTTCCCCTTTTAAAAAGCCCAAAACGGGTAATGTGTGGGAGACAGGCCCATAAAAAACCTTATATACCCCCCCAAACCAGCGAAACCCCATTTAACTTCCTTCATTAAATGCATGCTAACCCCATTTAAAGTAAAGGGAAACAAAAAAAATAATGTGACTTTAGCTGTATAATAAACCTTTCTCTGAACTCGATAGCTACAGAATACCCGCTCCTTTTCATGAGTTAAATTTCCCCCAACAACAAATTTAAAAAACAGCAACACACCGCAATTTTTCATAAGGATTTAAACCCCCGAGGGCGTTGCCTCCCGGAGATGTGAGGTGGAAAAAGCCTGGCACTCCAGAGAGTGTGACTCTTAATGCACTACAGGGAATCTCGCTCCAGAAATGATTTCATTCATTCCTCGGGCATAGATGTATTGGGGAACCTCTTGCCCCCTGTTCCATTTTCCAGTCCCGGAAAATGGGTGCCAGTGTTTAAGCCTCGGGACCAAGGTAAAGCTTATGCCAGGGTAACCCCCCAAACCACAACCTTATGGGCACGTCTTGCTTTAAAGGTTTTTTTTTATCACAATGATTGTCCCCTTTAAAAAAATGCAGAGGAAAGAAATGGAAAACCATTATCAAATATATTGCGTTTTTATTTTGCTTTGTTCAGGAATCAAGAAATTTTATCTCCTTTAAGAGTACGGGGTTACCTGGTTACTGCAAACCTCTCCCACCCCCTCTTTTTGCCAAAGGTAATCACTTCCGTAGAGTCCCCCTCTCTAGCAATGGACCCATTTTGACTTAAAGGGGTTTTCCACTACAATAAAATTAAATTTTTAACATGAGGGCAAGTCCCTTTTAAATCTTTTTTAAAAATTAATTTGGGAGGTTATTCTTTTGGCTTTCGGTCAGGGAGATTAAGAAGTTTTTGGGGGGGGACATGTCCCCAAAAACAATGTGCCATTTGGGGTTTTTTGGTTTTATTTTGGCCAAAAAAAAATCTTTTATGCCCCATTCTCAAAAATAAATGAACCATAATTCACCAAAACCAGGCGCATAATATGCCAGACATGACACATTTCAATGTGCCTAAAATGTTGCATCAAATATACCAGCAAAGACGCCATATTTCCAGGTTTTTGTAATTCCCCCTGAATAGGCACATTTAAATTTTTTTTTTTGCAAGGTAACCACAAGCCATTTTTTTAAAGGTTCCCTTTTTTCAGGTGTCTTTCCCCTTTATTTTTTGTTTGGCCCAAAACGGGCGTGGCGGGGCACCCTTTTCGGGCATGTTCCTTTATCTCTTCTTAAAGGGTCACAGGGTTTCCTTTGGGTTTCAACCAAACTTCCCCCAACTCGTCCTTTTTTTTTCCCCCTTTTGTATCATTGCCTAAACTGTATTTTCCCAAAACCCTGGGGGAGTCCCCCCTCCTCCAGAGTCTTATCTTTAGTAACCGACTTTGGCTCATTTAGCTAAGTAAACACCCTTTAGATCTTTGCAACCTGTGAACTTCACTACGTAAATCTCTTGCACTCATTGTCAGTGTAACAGGAAAAGCTAGGAATTAGCCCATCTCTAGGAAATTTTCTATACTAGATATTGGGTTTTGAATCATTTTGCTAAAATAAACAACCCCGTAAGTCTTTCAACCTTTTGAATTCCCCTATTTTTAAAACTCCTTTAAATTTATTGTCAGTGTAAGAGGAAAAAACTAAAAACATAGCTATCTTAAATAAAGCTATCTCTAAAATGTTTTTTATTCTTTTTAAACTAAAATAAACACCCCTTTAAAAAATTTTTCCCAAACCCGTGAACTACACTATGGAAATCTCTTGCACTCATTATCAGTTTAACAGGAATTGCTAGGAACTTAGCTATCTCTAGGAGTAGCTATCTCTAGAAACTGATTTTTACCCCATTTAGCTAAGTTTAAAAACCCTTTTGATCTTTTCAACCCGTGAACTTAAATATGTAAATCCAAAGTTCTCTTTTTCAGTGTAACAGAAATAGCTAGGAACATAGCTATCTCTAGAAAAATGAAATTTTTTACTCCAAAAATTTTGCTAAGTAAACACCCCTTTGAAACACTGCAACCTGTGAACTCCTATAAAAAATCTGTTTTTCACTTATTGTCATGTAACCCGGATTAGCTAGGGAAAATTTCTATACTAGGAGTAGCTATCTCTAGAAACTGATTTTGACTCATTTAGCTAAGTAAACACCCTTTAGATCTTTGCAACCTGTGAACTTCACTACGTAAATCTCTTGCACTCATTGTCAGTGTAACAGAAATAGCTAGGAACATAGCTATCTCTAGAAACTGATTTTGACTCATTTAGCTAAGTAAACACCATTTAGAGCTCTGCAGCCTATGAACTACACTATGTAAATCTCTTGCACTCATTGCCAGTGTAACAGGATTAGCTAGCAACATAGCTATCTCTAGAAACTGATTTTGACTCATTTATCTAAGTAAACACCCTGTAGAGCACTGCAACCTGTGAATTACACTATATAAATCTCTTGCACTCATTGTCAGTGTAAGAGGAATAGCTAGAAACAGCAGAGCTAATGTGTCATCCACTGCTATAGACCCACCCAAAACCTGACCAGCATGTGTTATTCTAAAGCTGACTGCTGCCGTGAAACTGCATGGTGAGAAAACCCCTTCAACTAAATGAAGAGCTCTATAGCCATGTGTATAGCACTTTCTAAACTTCCTGCACTCATGTCAACAGGTTCAGCTAGGATGTGCCATTCACTGCTGTGCCAATCACTGCCCACAGCCTGAACAGGAAGTGTGAGTCTGAAGCTCTGTGAAACTGCATAGTAAGAAGACCTTTCATGAAATTGACTCTTTGCAAAAATCAAAGCTTCGTATCTTTCATATCCCGACTCGGCGCTTACATAAGGATTAATACAATGCAAAAAAAAACCTAAGTAAACATTTCAATCCATTTGATTAACAGTTGGAGGTTCTTTCTTGGTCGGGATCATGTGAACAGACTTGATAAATGGCTCCCCAGCTTTTCTTCATCATACGAGAGCTAATTACACAAGGTTATGATTTATCTTTCCATTAAATCTGTGTTCTGTTTGCTTTCTTCACATGTTTTATTTTATTCCAGCAAGCCTAAAGATTCTTAATTAGGTCACCTCCCTAAAATGTCATCCTTAATACCCGCGGTGATGCGCCTACCACATCTCATAAAAATGGATTTATGCCTTTTTGTAATTATTTTTTATCTTCCAGACGTCGTGTTCTCATTAACAAACAAACTTTTTTTCTAATTTTTAGTTTCTTATGTATTTATTATTTAATATTTATTTTTTAAAGCGTCGTGTTTGTTATGACACCCGGTGCTTGTCAGAGGCTGATATCCGCCAGGAGGGCTGCAAAGCGTCTTCAAGGGCTCCAATGGGGGATACAAATAATTTTTCTCATGGGGGAAAAAAAATTCTACTCATAATATTAATTATTTTAAATAGTAAACAGTGTTGCTCGAATGGGATTCTGTTCGGTTCAACACTGGTTTGACTGAACCTATGAAAATATTTGGATTTTGGACGTCAAGAAGAACATTTTTTTTTCTAGAACCCTATCCTTTCCCTAGGAAAAACAAAGTTGAGTCAGTTCATCATTGATTGAATTCTCGGATGGAGCCCGGAGGAGAGAGAGCTGCTCCTCTCCGAGGAACCACGTAAATTACTAGTACACCAGCTGCACTTCCGGAATTTCTTAAAAAAGTCAAAGTTTATTAGTTACATAGAAAAATATTTTGAAAAAACCACACATTGTTACGAGGGCGGGATAAAAAGCACCTAATCAGCTGCGGTAAACTGCAATCTGTTTGCGTTTTGGACACATGGGGCGAATGTAAAAAAGGGCTGGCCAGAATTCTGGCCTCAAAAAGCTGTAGTAAACCATTCTATTGATGTATGAAAGGCCACACCCCAAATTTGGCATAAATGCCTAAATACCGGGCCCCAAAAACACTTTTTAGCGCCAAAATTTTATTTTTGGGGGGTGTCACATCACTTAGTAGATGCGACACTTTTTGATTGTTTGACACCAAAATTAGGTGCAAACAGTTTTAAAACCAGACCAGGGGAAAGGGGTGCCTAGCCAGACTTGTGGGGATTGGCTCACACTTCTTAGTATGACCCGCAGAAGAACAGACCAGGTAAAGTGGGCCTGAGCCAACTTGGGTATTGGCTCTACACTGCCCTTTGTAGACCCCAAAAAAAACACCAGACCAGGGTAAATGGTGCCCGAGCCAAATGTGGGATTGGCCCACTGCCCTTTGTTACCTGCAAAGAACACCAGCCAGGGGAAAGGTGGTGCCCCGCCGATTTGGGGTTTTTGGGTCACAATGCCCCGTATTATGACCCGCAGAAGAAAAGCCCCAAAAGGAAAGGTGGTCCTGAGCAGACTTGTGGGATTGGTCCCCCTTCTTGAAAGTATGACCTGCGGGGGAACAGCCAGACCAGGGGAAAGGGGGTGCCCGACCAGAATTTGTGGGATTTTACACTGCCCCTTTTGTATGACCGCAGAAGAACAACCAGGTAAAGGGGTGCCTGAGCCCGATTGTGGTATTGGGGTCACACGCCCGTATGATG